>JAREIK010015494.1:0-25417 GCA_029783825.1 Sapria himalayana | reverse complement strand
TTCCTCCAACTACTGTTGTCTGATCTAAGAAATCCCTTCAAGACCCCTTTTTCGAAAGCGAGAACCATAGACCGCTTGCCTTCCTCTTTGAACTGCCCTCTCAAACCAAACTCAGTTGAGCACAACTTATTTGCCTTTCCTGAGACTCAAGCCCCGGCTCACTTATTTGCTGGTAACGAAAGCTCCTCTTTGTGGAGAACTAGTACTTCCCTTTGGGACAGGATTCCACAACTCTATCCTTTTATGAGAGCCCTTCTATGCGGTATACTTTTGCTCCGACTTCCACTCTTTGTCCCACTGACTGTGCTCGGACTGCTGGAGCCGAAACTGGTTGGTGCTTTGCCGGGTTAAGGAAAAGCAAAGCGGATTCTCAGTTAGCTGCTTTTTTTTTTAGCACAGGAGGTTGCTCGTAGATCATAAGGCTGATGCTAGTCATGAAGGGTGGGCTCCGAGAGGGAGGCAAGTCTTGGACTGAATTCCGCAACTTATTAGGAGTAGGGGCTTACGGTCCACGCATTAAAGCGCTTCTTTTTTGTCTAATCTTAAAAAGCTACTTTTTAACACCTATTTGATAAGATTACAATTCTTGTATGCTCCCAAACTTCAATACCTCAATCATAGGTTTCGCTGCCCAGAGACGTCTAACCTTCTTCTTCCCCATCCAACATAAAGCAAGAGCAAGGCCGTTTAGGGTGGGGCAACCAGCCAGCAAAGGATAGGGCTAAGGATCCGGGCTTTAATTGACCAGCGATCAGAAAGCGGTCAAAGTCAGGGTGGTCTACGATCACGGGATCCGGTCCCATTCAACCGATGGTTGAGTAAGCTTCCTCTGTCCTCTCTCTTCCAGTCGATCTTCCACTTGTGCTTCCCTCTTAGGTCGAAAGCAAGCTACTGCTTTCCTCACCACTGAGTACTCCGAACTGGTCCCTGCAAAGCCCTATACTGGGCTTGTTCCCTGTTTTTATTGAAACCATCCCCCACCTGATCTACGACCATCCTTGCGCCCCCTATCTTTGGAAACAAGTGACTTTTCCTCCCCAATCGCGACTCCTTTTTGCTCTGTCCCTTTCTTTTTGAAAGAGCTCTTGTTTGATCTCGGTGCGAGGGTCCGATTCTGAACCTGCCGCTATGGCATATTGCCAGCCGATACAACTTGAAAGCGAGACCCTTCACTCTCATCCTACTCGAAAGATCGCATGCATTGAAAAACTATTCGACAGACGGACCTAGCTTATTTATGTCATCAGCAATATTCCTCGTATAGGACTGAAATCGGAAGTGAACGCTCAGCGTGAAGGAAAGCACTTCTACTCTCTCTGAGCCCTCCATACAGTGGCACATAACCAGCCTTGCCTGAGTTCTCTTCTCGTTCAATGCTTTCTTTTCAGCGCTGATGGAAGCATGCCAAGGTAAAGTTGACGATGTGTGGTGACGATCTGTTTAGCCTTTATCCGGATCTTCATCTTGCCCTATGAGCTCATGCAGTGAGTGCCGATGTTCAGGATCATTGAGTTCTGAGCGAGGGCTTGACCCGTTGGGCATCTATCTTTTCGGATCGCCCATGATGGGATTCCCCGTGTCCACGTCGGCGAAGAGATGGTCTTTGGACCCATTTTTACCGTCGTAGGGAGCACTCTTCTGAGTTCCCAAGATTCGCCGAAGGATGAGATCTTGCCTATGCAGTAGGATTCAAAGGAAAGTTATCCGAACAGTGAGACCCGGGAAGACTACTACTTCTTTCTTTTTGAAAAATCAAAGAGGCGTTTGAAGCATATTTTAAAGCAGGGTCTGGATCGAGAGGTAGAGGGTGGTCGTAGATCACTCACTCACTGTGCTTTCATCATGATGAAAAAGTGGTTGAGAAACTGCTTCTGTGTTGAAGCAAGAGGCATTAGGAATTCTAGGAGGAGAACCAGAAAGAAGCCCACTCAGTAGTGTGGTCTCATCGAGTCGGAGAGAAAGCATCAATCAGCGCAGAGGGAATCCGGTGAGTGCTAAACATGCAGACCTAGTCTACACTGACTTGTCCCTTTCCCTGTCCCTATTGGGCGAACCTAGCTAACTGCTACCTTCTCTTCCGTCGAGGGTATTGAGCGTTCATTCCCTACCTCTCTGGTCACGAAAAGTGGGATCATTGCTTCACTGCTGACCGAAGCCTAGCTACTGCACCTGCATTTCTCTGACTCAAGGTACAGGTCTTCTGCCCTTAGCTAGCTGTTTTTACTAGCGGAACTAAACTTGCTTCAAATAGAGCCCTTTCGTCTTCCTTTTCTGTCCCACTAAGGCTTTCCTTTTTGTACCGGATTTAGCCCTCTTCTTACTCTGACCGCCAATATGGAACCCCTTTGAATGATCTGAAGGAATGTTTTTATCCGGGTGAGGGGAGTGAGGCGAGATCCAGCTTCTAGTGGACAGGGAACCAGTTGTCGGGTCCGGAGTCAGTCTGAGCAATAGAAGACAGTTGAATTAGGAGTAGGTTGCTCAACAAGTGAGTGCTTCAGCCCCGGGCCGGGCCGGGTATGGTCCATCAGTCGAAGTATTGTCCTGTGGATAACAACTTGTTCTATTCGTATTGTCTCTTTATCTTTTCGAAAGAGTCATCATGAAAGTAGTATCGGCCACATGAAACTTATTACTCGACTCCAGCTTGATTTTCATTCACAAAGTTATGTCCCTTATTCAATTCATACTAGATTCTCTGAACCTCTGAGTCCTTGGTTGGAGAGGAATAAAAAAAGTGCTTGAGTCCTTATACTGGGGAAAGCGGCCTGGTCGACTACCAGAACTTCAGCTTGGCTGAGATCCAATCTTTGGGTTTGGGGCAGAGAGTTGACTTCAGTATAAGTAGGTGGACTCAAGCTCAGCTAATTAGATACCGCGCGAAATGGTCGCCTATTACACGGCTCAAAGGCTACGGGGCTAGTGAGCAAGTTGATTCCTTCCTTCTCAAGCCGGCTTTGATAAACTTCGAAGATCTAGGCCTGGAAAGGCGGAGAGGAGCAAGACTGGTCTGAGCTTCGTTTATTTGTTTATACATATCCATTGAGAATAGAAGGATAGGTTTGAAGCGAATCGAATCAACGAATTGGATCACTTGTTTGAGGTGAATCGAGGTCCATTCAATGCATGAAATAAGCATCTCCATATAGTTGTCAAAGCTTGCAAGTCGTTTTTAACTTGACTAAAGTTGACATTTTGAATTCTCCCCTAGTGGCGAAACCTTGCAAGGCAAGCCCATTTCAGTCAATCCATTTTTTCTAAATTTGATCAAAGGCATTCCCCCATATATGTGAAACCTTGTCAAATGAACCCTCCTACAAGAAGGATAGGCTGAGGCTGAAACCAGCTCAATCCAATCAGATCCCTCTTTCGGGTGCCTTGTCTTTGACTCCATTAGGCAAGAAGTGCAGTCGAAAGTCCGTAATGAGGGCACAGAATCAGCCGAGAAGGTGCTAGTCTATCTCCTGGGAGGTCTTCTTGGTTAGCGGTCCTCACTCTGCTGTCATCTCTTGCCAGCTTCAGATCTAATCAATCACATCTTCGAGTACGCTAGTTGGAAGCCGGGTTCGATGCATTATGAAAAGGGCAAGCCCCAGATAGGAGGCAAGTATGAGTTCCAATCTCTCTCAAATAGGTGGCTGGAAAGCTTCATGAGAACCTGAGTCGAGCGGCAAACTAGACGTGCGCCTGTCCCGTCGGGAATCGGAATCATGGAGGATCTCAGCTTTTTTTCACAAAGGTTGCAGGCACGACTCCCATGCTGATGGAACGAACTACGACTTGCATTGAATTGAGCCTATGCCTTTCCGGCGCACTAGCATGAAATCGGAGTGAGTGAGAGATACTTGGAGGATCGAAGCGAAGAAATGCCTACCTACAAGAATAGATCTACTCTTCTGTCTCGCCTCCTGACCTTGCCCACCTTAAGAGCTCTAATTCAGTCTCTCTCAAGGCAAATAAAAGCGGAGGCCCGCCATGGTTGTTTGGAATCGATTCTTTGGCCCACCCTTTCTTTGAACCTTGTCAATGATCGAACTTAAAGATATGAACTGAGTGCCATTTGATGAGTAACTGAGAACAAGGGAGAGGGATATAGAAAGGATGAAGTAATGAAAGAGGAAGTCATTGCTAGTAGTAACGACTTGTTACGATCCATTGGTTCATATATAATCCATGTCCTAGGTGTATCAAAAAACATTCTTTTCGCTAAGCGTATATAATAAAATAGAGTGAAAGAGTCCACCCCAGGGGGTACTAACTCACAGCTGAGTCCTCTCCGAACCGCAAGAGATAGTTGCCCATCATACGGCTCACCAACTTCACTTGCCTCTCCTCTATGGGGGGCTCGCTCCGGGCAGGTTCGGATAACTTACAATACAAAGCTCTACGAAGGAATGGGTTGGGTTAGGAACGTTTTCAATATGATTTTTTTCCCCGTCTTTTTTCTATGAGAAATGCGAGTCTGTTTTGTCCACTTTCTCCATCCCCCTCTATCAAAGAAAAAGTAACGTAGTCTTTCCCTTGTTCTATATCTTCCATCTCAGCCTCGCTCCTTGTAACTTATGTGGAAGAACCTGTAGAGAATGAATAGGGGTCAAGGATCTTCCTCTCCATCTTTAGCTCCACTCTCCCCCCTGAATAAGTAAGGCCTCCTGAGCCTGGGAGGGGATAAGACAGAAGGATTGAAGCCCCTGAGCTCTGCCAGGCACTAGACAGGGGTTAGCTCTTTAAATGTGTAGAGCCAAGTGTAGTGTGGTATAGTAGTAGGCACTTCGAGGCCCCTTCCCGGCTACTTGATCACTCCAGTGCTTTGGGTACTACGGACCCTCTGCCATCCATTGCAGCAGAGCCGTTTCATGAGCGGGGGGGCTAAGCGCAGTTCTTTGAATCAAACGTTATGAAAATTTCAATCGGATAGGATAGGATGGATCTATCTGACTAATAGAAAGATATAAAGATCCCTTTCTTTTCTTTTTAGCGTAGCAAGAAGCCCAAAATCCTTGATTTGCACTAATAAAAGACTGCACTGCTTTGGGCCCAGGAAGCGAAGGGAAGGAGTTCCTCCACACTTATTTTTTCCGTGCCCGTTCCGCTCCGCATGCGCTTCGCGCGCCATTGGCGCTTTGTTCTCCTCTTCTTCTTCATTGGACGGTTCGGATGGACTTCGCCGTTCTTTCCCAACTCAAATAGAAAAGGGTTTTTCAAATCGAGATGCCGATTCGTTTTCCGCCCCCAAGGAGATGGGGAATTTGTCACCCCCCTCATTTTATTTTGATGAATCGAGGCGAGGCCCAGCCTGACTCGCGTCGTTCCAACAACCGGCGGGGAGCACCTCAGTATACGATCGCGCGCAGTAACTGGGAGTCCTATTACACTGAAGGCCAACTTCAATTCACCAAACCAAGGTTCATCTCGTGTAGTGATTGTGGACTCGTACAAGGATATTGAGTAGACGGTTTATGTATCAGACTCGACCCTATCTTTCGTAGCATGCATTCCCATCCGTGTCGCAACTGATTCGGTAAGCTACGTGTCCGGTGCACGGAGAACTGCCCTGCCTTCGGTCCCCCAAAAAAGGACTCGTGGCAACCTTCCGGCCGCCCAACGACCTATAACGCTAGTCACTACTCCCACTGGGGCTAGGAAGTCAGCCCCACAACCCAAAGCGGCGAAGAACAAATAGAATTTGCTACAAAAGCCGGCTAACGGGGGTATTCCTGCGTATGAGAACATAGTAATGGAGAAGGTAATAGCAAAAATAGGATTCGTTTTGGCTATAGCGCCCAAATCCGCTATATATTTTACACGGGTTTGCCGTAATGCTAAAACTATGGCGAATGCATCTATCGTAATTAATGCATAAATAAAGATACCAATTAGTAGTGATTGAATTCCTTCTAGGGTTCCACATGATAAACCAGTACGAATATAACCTACATGTCCAATTGAACTATGAGCTATAGGTCTTTTTACTTTCGTTTGGGTCATGGCGGCCAGTGCTCCTAAGATCATCGAAGCAATGCTGCAGAAAAAGAAGATTTGTTGCAATGTAGCTCCATAAGAACAATAAATAGAAACACGTGAAATATTAGCAGAAATAGAGATTTTAGGCGCAATAGAAATGAATGCTGTAACCGGGGTGGGTGAACCCTCATAGATATCAGGTGCCCACATATATAGAGTCAAAAGAGATATGGAGTCCAAAGGGGAGGGGGGTTTTCTTCGGGGCTCGAGAGATGGAAGAGACCCACAAGTTTTTCATTCGCCGTTGGGGAATTCACACGAAAGGGAACGAGGAATTTTCAACGAAAAAAGTGCTCTCTGAACCGAACGTGAAAGTATTTTTCCATCAGACGGCTGTTCCCGTAACTCAACTCTCTACTTGGATTAGATATCCAAAAAGTCCGCTCTCGGCCATTCCACACGCTGCCTAGCGGAGGCGTGGTTATCTGAAGTGGATGATCTTTTTTCTATTTATAGTAGATGCCGAACCTGCTGCCCCATTTACTCAGAAGGGGCGGGCGCAGCAGCTACATGGACCCCTTCCTTTCTGTTGTTGCCAGCGCTTTACCGGGCCGAGCCGGAATTGTTTATTATAAAGGGCAGGCAAAGCCCGAAGGCTGCTATCCAAATAGGCCTTTGAAATGATCATAACGGAACGAGGAGAGGGTCCGGCAATCATACCACCGCACCGCGGTCGAAAAAGCGTGTTCCCTTCAGATAACACGCACCGTAGACCATCCTCGGCCTTCTTCGTTTTCGATGAAAAACAAATCAAATCTCGATCTCCGAAAGCTTTTTCCTTCGTCGAGCCTTGACTTTCATGGTTGGGGGAAGCATTCCCTTATCTGAACTTGGCGGGCATTCTTTCCGGCCTTCTGGGGGTTGTTTTGAAGGCTCAAACATGATTTTTAGGTCCTAGCTACGCTATGCGTTCAATACAAAAGAGGGAAAGCTGCAATGATGACAAAAAGAGGGCGCTTTCCTGTGTTGCACTGACAAAAGAATGACCTCAGATCAAACACTCTGACACTCTGAGTCCTCCCGCGCCCGCCGCCGCCCGGGGACGATCAAAGACAAAGACAGAGGGAGGAGCATCTTATTCTTTTCGCGATAACTTACAGATCATCAAAGCATTCGGAACGGGCTCCGCGTTCATTTCGTTGGCAGAAACGATCCAATCCATTCGGGGCTTCGGGTAACCCAAAAACAATTCGTAGATAGAATCCATGATAGATCTATTTTTTGAGAGAAAAAAAAGAGGACTTTAGATGTCTCATCTTATCTTCCGATTCTTTTGTCTTGCTCTATATTTCTATAAAACAAATGAAATGGATAGAGAAAGAGCAGAGGTCCCCTATATCGAACATCAATTCCTATCTATTGATAGGAAGATCTGCGTTCAAGACCCTACCTTTTTTGAGGAATTCCTCATATCCAAGTTACCACAAGCACCTAACCCCATACGACTAGTTGGGGGCTCTTCGCCTTTTGAATCTGACTTTGTCATTAGTAGGGGCTTCATAGCTACTTTCATTCTCAATCAAACCGCACCGTGGGAACCAACCTTTAGTCAATAGGAGCCCTAGCGACCTCATCACTTCACTGAAATTCAAGCGCAAACCCATTTCTTTCTTAGTCACCGGGTTCAGTAGGGCTAGCTTTTTGATAGTGACTTCTTTCGTAAAGTAGGTAAAGTCGGCATATGAACCACTTTTGTTTTCTCTATTTGAACAAAGAAAGAGGCGGAATGGATAAAGGGGCAAGGGCGGTCTTGCTTGGCGCGAAGGCTGCTGGTTTGGGGGGGTACTAAAGGTCCTCGGACTTCCAGGCGGTCTTTCTTTTGGGCAGCTGTTCACCGTTGGATCTCGCCAATACAGCCCCTTATAGTTTTCGTTACCGAGATCTCTTTTTTTTCATTGTTCCCAGGTATTTTTTGGGTCATCCGCTCCCATGCTGCAAACAGTCAAATCTGAACCTTGTCGCTCTTCTTTCTTTCCTTGCGGGCAGGAAGCACACCAGCAGCGTGCGTTGCGTGATTCGACTGTGTTTTTTGCACTTGACTGGGTGGACAGTTGACCGGAAGAGAACTTCGATTCGCCCGGCCAGCAGGCGGGCGGTGTGCTGATCTTGTGTGACAACACTACAGAGCGAGTGGCGCTTCTAGGCGGGCAGCTGTCACACTACAGATACTACAGATAAAGCGGCGCTTTCGTGTAACATGCTATGGTCTCAATGCCCTGACGAGGTCGTGATGAGTTTCACGCGCTCTAAGCCCGGCCCGCGCGCGGTTAGGAAGATTGGCCACAATCTGAGCGGTACCACCCACCCTACCCTACACCTATAGGCGGCCGTCCGTCCTACAGCCGCCCGAAAAGGAACTGCAGTGATCTTGAATAGGAATCCTACAGCGATAGAGAGAATCCCCATAAAAATACCACTAGATTTAGCACCAGTGATTTCGTATCCGGTAAAAATCTTGGCTAATTGATCGAAGTGGGTAGCTCCAGTAGACCCATAGATCATGGAACAAATAGGGTGGGTAGGCCCAACCACCACACTACACGTATAGACGCGAACCCCCCTCGTTACCGTACGTGCGACTCTCACCGCATACGGCTCGCACAAAGACTCATAAATCCATCCCCTGATCTTCGACCACCCTCTCCTCTCCAATCAATCCTCGATCAAACTTGCGTTCCCCAGGCGCTATGAAATGGGGGTCCTTCGCCTATCGTATGTATCGGCTTGGCTTCGTCCAGAACCAAGGAGGCATTCTGGCGGGCGCGTGCGTGTAGGAAGGCCGACCACTACATAAGCTAAAAGACTACGACTACAAGCCAAGCCGGAAGCGACTCGCTTTTATTCTCGTTGGGATTGGATATAGATAGATGGGGAATCTATAGATCGTAGTAGTTCGCCAACCTCTCTAACTAACATACGAGACAATTTAACTTCACGGCACGGCCAAAAAAAAAGAAAGAGCTTCGCTCGGTTGGCCTTCCTATTTTGTTTCCTCCTTTCTCTTATCTGAAGTCTACAACAAACAAGTGGGAGAGGCAGGATTCGAACCTACGTAGAAAAACTTCAACAGATTTAAAGTCTGTCGCTTTTGACCACTCGGCCACTCTCCCCTTCCCGGGCCGAGGCCCCCCTCAATAGGTTCTAAGAAGGAGGGCGTTAAGCACCTGAATAAAAAAGAAAAAGCTTATTGATTTGATTGAAGGGAACTCAGACTATTTATTAGCTTAGCTAGCGTTCCGGGAGAATCTAGTCATTTAGTCAGTTCATCACAATCTCTGTAAAGCAAGGGGCAAAGCTTCGTAGACAGCTTCCCCCTCATGTAGTCGTCGGCCTTCCCCAGCCCCCCCTTCGTCGCTTCTGGCTAAGCCTCTTTCGGCGGAGGAAAGGAGGCGACTAGTAGCTTCTGGCGAAGCTGCGAGTTAATAAGCAAGTGACTGAACGAGCCATGTTCCTAAAAGGAGTGACCATCCTTGTTTTCTTCCCTTCCCCTATCCCTTCAAAGCCCATAGGTTGGGCGCTAGCGCTTTACTAATATAATAGAAAGTCAGGCTATTCTGCTGAGCGAAGCTGCGAGCCTACCCTTCTCTCTCGAGCCTACTAAAATTACGCTTACCAAGCCTAGTCTACTAAAATAGGGCTACAGCAAGCTTTCCCCCTTCCTTCGTTTGTTGGGGGTCGCGCCTCACCGCAGGCACTGAAGGAAATGAGTGGAGATCTTCCTTCCCCCTTGTTAATTACCAAGAACCTCGTTGCCACTAGTGGCGAAGAAAAAGTAGACCAAGGAGCCTAAAGATAGTTCAGTCTACAAGAAGCTGGCAGAGCTTTAGCCATTGGACTACATCCATATATCCTACCTAAACAGTCACCCTTTTCTTGTTCGTTCTTCGAATGACGCTAGTTGAGACTCCTTCCGGCTAATGAAGAGACTACTCCAGTCTTCCCATTCATTCCCCGTGGATCTTTCTTCTCCCTAAGAATGGAACGAACCAAGTTCACCTATACGAGAGTGAGGAAAAAAAACCAACAATCAACTTCCCACTTTTGATGTCCCACGATTCTGCTAGTTTAGAAACTCAGGAGAAGGACAGGGGTCGTTAGGTCAGAAAAGCGATAACTATCAAATCTCCCCAAGTAGGATTTGAACCTACGACCAGTCAGTTAACAGCCGACCGCTCTACCACTGAGCTACTGAGGAACAACGGACTTAAGGAAGCCGACTCTCGTTCTTTGTACCAGAACAAAAATGGGTTCGTCACTCTTTTTCACATACACCGGGAGAAAAGGTTACGATAGCAAGCCCCTCCCCGGCCGGAGAGCCTCCAGGACAAGGGGGCGGCGGTCAACCAAACCATCCACTCCACTCTCGAAATTCATATTGATCAATCTATCTCCGCGTCCTGCCAGTTCGCTAAGTAGACTCACTCTACCGGGGGGCAACAAAGGCTGGAACTCTTCCTGCCAAAAACAAGGGACCTACTTCTCATCCTAGGAGTTAGCAGGTATGATAGAGTCCCCTCCCCTACTTCAATGCTCTCTCTCCGAGTTTCAACTACTAAGTAGCACTTCTGCTATTCAATCATAGAATCGATTCCGATTCCGATTCCGATCAAGCTGAACTTAAAAAGGTGATAGACGTGCGTACTCGCGCGATACAGCGAAATCCTACCCTTTCTGCGCAAATCTATCTGGAGCTCCCTTGCGGCTTTATAATCTTTCTTTAAAAGGACCCCAGGGGGAATGACTGCCTTTCAAGTGAGACTAGTAGAAAGGTGGGTACAAATTTGAAGTTGAAGTTGATTCGGAAGCTAGGTAAACATACACATATATTCGAAGAGAAAGAGAGAAAACCAAACCCGAAGGAACGCAAAGGGCTTTTTCAGCAGGCTTATGAATGAATGTGAAAAGCACAATGAGAAAAGGATGATGATCGTTAGAATGCCACAACAAGATCTTCATCTTTCTCCCTTGCCCGATAGCCTTTGCCTCTTCGGTTCGCTAACCAAGGAAAGGTGCATTGCAGTGTACTTATTTGTCTGTTGGCTTTTTCTATTTCGCCGCAAGGCGAGCTGGCTCCATTTTCAGTCTTGTTCTGTATGTCTTATGAGATACTACGGGGGGACTTTCGATCGCCCTTTTGCGGTCCCCTTTCCTGTGTAACTAACCCGATGCGGCTTACCACGCTGCATTCCTTATTTTCATAGAATAATTCTGAATAGAAGGGACGCGGGGTCAGCCCCCAGTACTTAACCACGTTCTTCATAAACAAATAAACAAGCGTGCGGCCTCATCCGCAGTGCAGTCGGCAGAGGCCGCCATGAAGGTGGCATACTTTGAAAAGATACCACCATGATGCTTCCAAGCCCATCCACCCTGGGCAAGCAAGAGATGAAATCCATAGTAACACTTTTAGGGTCTGGTGAGGATAGGCAAAGGATCTAGCTCTCCTCCTGGCTTCTTATGTTATCTTTTTTATTGTTGACACACAAGACAGGGTTGGACATAGCTTTCCACGTCTTATTTAATCTTAGGCCAATAACGCTCGGTGTGGGGTGTCCTGCCCAGCGAGTGTCGTTACACTCATTAAAAAAGTCAATACATATGTTATCCCACCTTGGGACGAAAAGATTATTCCCCTTGGTGTAGAGCAGACCCTCCTTTTCCCAAAAGCGACGTTTTTATTCCTTGACAGCTTCTAGTAGGCTCCTAGCTACTGCGTCCTATTTGAGAACCTCCTGTCTTTCTTTTCTCCTATCATAAAAGGTGCTCCTAAACTGGCTCACCTGTAGCTTCAAGCTCACAAGCTCTGCTTTCCGACTTAAGGCATCAGCCACTAGATTCGTGCGTCCTGGCTTATACTCGATACACATATCGAACTCAGCCAATAAGTCTTGCAACCTTGCTTGCTTAGGGCTGAGCTTCTTCTGTGTTTGGAAATAGAGCAGATAGATAGTGTCTCCAAGTGCGTAGACAGTGCACTATGGCGGCCATCTCCTTTTCTTGTACTGTTTCTTTTTTATTTCCGCTCGGTGTCATTGAGCTTACGGCTCTTGGGTGCCCTCTTGCTTGCATAAGAACTCAACCGATGGCATAGTCGGTATGTACCTCGAACGGCTTAGCATGATCCGGAAAGGCCAGCACCGGATCAGCCATGAGGGTTCCCTTTAAGTCCTCAAAGGCCTCTTTACACCAATGCCATAGATTGGTTTCGCGGCAGAGTTAACGGCCTCGGCTGGTGCCCCTTCTGTGTTATGGAAATTTCATATTTGTGGATAGTCAGGTTCAAGTGTGTGATCCTATAAAATCTTGTTTTTAATAACTACTAGAAGTGTGATACCCTGGGACTGCAAGGGTAAAGATTGAATCTTGAAAGACTGAGCCCCCTGCTAGCAAGATCGGGGTTTAGTGCCCTCTTCAGATATAATACCCTATCTTATATATATTTCATAGGCTTCTAGTTAGTAAGACAGGTGTCAGTATCAAATGGGTCAGCCTCGAACATGAGGAGAGCGGGCCATTGAATGTATCAATTCCTATCAGCCTAAGGCCCACGGAGCGGTAAGGCAGAGAGTTCGATTTCTAATCCTACTTATTATTGACCTACGAATCATCCATTCCTTTGACCATTCATTCTGCGCCCGCAGCTATGGAATCTGCTGTGAGGGGAATATCCCCGGTTGGTTGAGGAAGAGAAGTAGAAAAATCCGATGCTAGTCTTTTCGCCTTTTTCGCTGTTAGGGAAATTGATTGGTGCCTAGCGCTTTCAAAATACAGTAAGTAAAGGCATTCTTTTGCTTTCCCTGGCCCTTATATAAACCCTGTCCTACTAGGACATTCAATTATATATTTCATTTCCTTGCCTTGCCCATTAGGCCCAATGTCTCTCTGTCATTCCTAGGGCTTTATCATAGTTCCATGCCTGCATTTAGAATAGGAGGAGTTGAAAACGAGTCTCATCCATTTCATCTTGCATTTGGGCTTCCAACGATGCAGGGGCATCTGTCCCGATTTATCATCGCCATTCCTTCAGGCCCCTAGACGACCAATTTGACCCATCTCTCCCAGGTTGTCCACCCGAAGAAGGTAACCTCGGCCTATTCAAGGCATATATATCGTTCTTTCCCCCAATGAAAACTCGCACCATGCCGATCTTGCAATTCTTCCTGAGGACCTTGCATCCTCATCGTCCTCATCGTCTTGTGACGTGATAAGGATTATGTGCGGGACATCGACACCGACCTTTCCTGCCCCCCCTGGCATTGAAGGAGAAGAATGACAAGGTAGCTAGGTCTGCTTCCACTGATGATGCTTATTACACTTTGCCATCAATTTTACCTGCTTCCACCTATTACTTTGTTGCTTCTAATAGATCTATTGGGTCAAGTTCCTCGGGCAACAGGTGCTTTCACTGCATCAACTGAGTCAAGGTAAACCACTGAATCAATGGGCTCATTTCCTTTCTTTCTCTCGTAAACTCGTCCTCGCTTTTGTTCAATTGATACGGTCAATAGACAGAAGATCACCCCTGATCGATATAAAAAATAGATGATGACACTGGACACTAAGCCAATCAATGGGATGAGATGGGAATCAGATTCAACATAGATGATCGGATTCGGGCGAAGAGCAGCTGAAGAAAGCCAGAGTCATATATGCGAAGAGCTAACATAACAGGATCCACCCAAGCCCAAGAAAGGGGAGAAGGAAGAAGTCTGACCGCTCCGTGGGTAAGCCTTAGGCCTTAGGGGAGTATATTTCCGATCCGGGTTTCATGATTAAGGAGTTTGAGTGAACACCCGGTGAAATTGATTTAGGAAAGCACGTGCCATCCTCATAAGAAAGACCAGGCGATATTTTGCTGTTGGAAAAATAGGACCAGCTATTGACGTAGAAAGAGGCATTCAATAAGCTGCGATTTATCTTGTCGACTCTTCATGGCATAATGAGAACAAAAGGAGTAAGCGGTCCTCTCGCTTGGTCAGCTCTTGGCCAATCTCTCCATTCGAGCGATTCGTGCCATCCTTGGTTCTGGCTCTAGTTGTCGGACTAGGAGCAGCTATATCATCCGCAGCAGATCTTCTATAACTATAAATAGATAAAGAAGCTATTGATGCTTTTGTTTTGGACCCTTGGCACTAGAAGCTGTGAACAAATAATCTCTTGTCCCTTGTTAGTCTGAGGGTTGTTACATCCACTTGGCCTTCTTTGTACCGTACCCAGAGAAAGGACGAATTAGTAAGGAATCGAAAGCATCCAATCCGCTAAGAGCGGAAAATAACCAAAAAAAAAAGAAGGTATAGAGCATCGCTCAGAGAGAGGCAAAGATCAAGCAAGATAGCTGGCATTTTAACTCAAGAGTGAAAGTTCGCGCCCAGAGGCAGAGCAAAGAAAGCCTTAGATCTTTGCTTGACAGTCGAGTCGTAGTAGCTCTTTTCGAACAAAGAAGAAACTGGCTAAGATTCAATTGACCTATATAGCCACCTGTTCAACTAAAGGAAGTAGCTTCCGGGCTTAAGCCAGCTCCTGCCGCGAGGGCGGGTGCTATGGTTTCTGCGGAGAGCTTGACCTTGGCTTCGGTTTACCTTGTGATGGAGGTGGGAATGCTTGCTTGATTAAGAAAAAGTTCTTATTTTCAATTAAATAAGCTCTGGGTCTAAATCAATATCAAGTCTAGTATGGCATATGGCAGAACGATAAGCTTAGCTGTGAAAATAATTGCCCAAGGTTGGGGGAATAGTATTCAATACCGGATTCTTAGTCTGCTCGAAACTACTCTCTCTCGGTCTTCTGAAATGGGAGCTGCTATTGAATCAGCAGAAGAAAGCATCAAAGCGGAGGAATAGCTATCTTTCACAAGCAATTGAGAGTCGATCGGGCATTCCTATGGTGGATAAGGTCCTCCCACATCAGATTCGGGGGATTCCGGATAAACAGGTGCTGTGGCCCCGTTGATTAACTTCCACATTAAACGACGAAGTGGATACCCATCTTTATCCGAATGAAGAAAGGAACCTACCAGTTCATCAACCTTTCTATCTTAACCTCTTTAAACCCTTAACCCTAACTCGATTCCCATTACCAATCTTCGATTCAACCCATGGCGGGCTCATCCAAGACTCCAGTTGAATCCCTCTACGTCGGCGATTTCCGCACAATCCCAGCTTTGGCAAACCAAGCCAATACCGTGAATCACAAACTCCAACAAGCATATATGCCCAATGCTTTATTGTATCATTGATAAATCCTTAACCAGATGATCATCTATTCAAGCTGGGGCCATCCTTCAATCCGAAGACCGTAGGCTTAATCGAAGAACTCAGTAAGGTTTATCCTGCAACCACCTTCAAACCATTAGTGAGAAACCATTCCCAACTCGCTTCTTGGGGAACCTGGTACAAAGATACCAATCCTACCAAGACCAGATAAGGAATTTAACGAGTGGGTGACCCGATTAGATGCCAAATTGAAATCGAAGTGGCAAAAGCTGATAATCAGTGATGCCATCTTTCTCTCCACTTGCACTATCTCATTTGATTACCCGCTCATGTCTGCTCTTCTGTGCTTCTAGCTGCTATGTCTTAAAACTGCCTGAAGGAATGCTTAGCATAACTATGGAATAGGTTGCCGCTATAACCAACCTATCGCCTATCGGAATCGAGGTATCAACACTCGAAGCTTACCCTCTTAAAATTCAGCATACTTACGAGTGGGAAAATCAAACTACAGTAAATTATTGAAGAAAGAGAGAGGGACTCGAATGAGAGGTCAGTATACAGGAAGAGATGTCCTTTTACCTATTGGATTTGCAAATGCCTCGTTTGCAATCAATCTGTTCATATACAAAAAAGTCTCATCCCCATTTGCTTAAACTATTTACGCGGCAGACGGCCCTGTGGCTCTTGCCCCCTTTTTGCTAGGCCAGTTCTCTTAATCCATCCAGAGGGAGTGCCCCATAAGCCAATGCCATTCCATTCATTTCCCGTTACCTGCCAGCCATTAATTAGGAATTAGGAGTTCTGTCCATGCGATCTAACGGACTAACAGGACAAGCAGTAGTTTTGAAAGGAAATCTGGCAAGGGAAATCCAGCTAACAAGGGATAGGGATAAGGCAATTCCAGTAAGTGGTCGCAAGCGAATGCTCTTTTGAGGTTCTTGTTCAGGTAAAAGTCCGCGCAAGGCAGTGAGTAAGAAAGCCTTTCATAATCTCCTTTGAGTCAAATCCTGGTAGCAATCCTGTCTGTGATAAAGCCAGTCTTGAAGTTCCCAGTGAGAGTGAGGCAAGAAAGTATATCAGTCTCCGGATAGTAGGAGTCTCTTTTACTTCGTTTCTCCGATAATCAGTTTAGGGCAAGCGAGCTAGTTGCAGCTTCAATAGCTAAAATAATACTGGGGGTTTTAGTTGCAGTTGAAGTTCAAATTTCTTTTGTTTTGATGTCGTGCCAGGTGGTTTTCTTGGTTATACCTTACCCAAGGATGTAATTTTGGTCCGTGGTTCGATCTAGCAACGCATTCAATCTGTGGCACTGGACTGGTTCGGCTGGGCTTTCCCAGTGTCCCTTCGCTGCGGGTGCTTGCTTAACTTACTTCACTTATAGCCGGCACCTACCACAGAATTCCCCCATGCTGGAGAATGATACGGGAGTGGGGCCTTCCCCCCCTTTTCCGCCCTCAGGTGGAGTCGGCGGTGTACTTCGTTCGAGCCCAGCTCACTCCTCGGTATGGTATGGCATGGGCATCATGGCATTGAAGCTTTTTTCTTTCTTTTTTGACTTTCCTGCATCTTTCTTTCTATCCATAGGTCGGCTTCGTGCAGATAGATGTTTGCCGGGGGAGATTGGTGCTCCTTGAGGTATGCCCTTCCGGTGGGTTGTTCTCTTCTCTGTCTTTTCCATCTAGTGCCCGCACTGCGTCATAAAATCTTCGTCTTCGATCTCTTTTCGCAACGCAATCAATAAAGAAGTCTAACAGTTTCTCTCGGCATCTGTCTTTTAAGTCATTGATCTCATATCTATAAGCAGGGGGGTCTGCGTTCACTATTAAGCCTACGCCCGTCCATTCCTTTCAAGCCGCCCTTAGACTCGTTACGCTGTTCGACTGAACTCGTTGGCTCCGCGTCGGTCGGAACCCGGTTCGAGAACCTTCTCTCATAGATTCCCTTCACCAAGTCATCGCCAGCACTCTTATCCCTTGGTGTCAAAGGGCGAGTTCCTTTCTTGTCTTGCCCAAAGAATAGATTCTCATTGGAGATCTCCCGCGGCAAGGTTTTACACATAGGGCCAGCTGCTTTCTTTATCTCGCTTGCCGTTAGTCCGTCTAGCGCCTTTCGGTTGGGGTCCGCCCTTTAAGCAAGGGGGGTTAGACCGCTTGGGTTATATTTTATAGTCTCGAAGGCAGTCAACGTGTCAGCCATTCTTCTCCCGTGATCGTAGACCACCCTTTGCTCTTTTTCCTTCTCTCTTCCAGTTCTCTCCCTCTACTTTATTTGACAGGGGCGGAGAATACCACTCTATCAATAACAAGAATCAAGTAGCAATTCAGTTTCAAATGGTTTGAGCTTGGAAGCAACCTGCTATCTATCGATAGGCGAGAACAGACTGCTATTGGCTGCTTCGCCTATCTATTCTATTATGGCCGGCTTGGAGACATCAGAGGAAGACCCGGGTACGATCATAGCTTCATTCATTCGTAGAACCTTGGGGATAACCATTAGCATGGAGGTCAATCACCACACCACCTCTATCATACATACGACATTACATGACGCGAGAGTGCATGGTCAACACACACCTAAAGCGCCTACGTTCCGCTTGCAGCCAATACAACCACAACCTAACTTGCACGAGATTCAACAACCAAAGCGACTGGTAGTCCCGAGGGGGCGGCATCCTCCTATAATAGTTAGCAGTACTGAACAAGCGAGTCATCGGTCCGGGGAAAGAAAAGGTAGACTCCAATGTGTCCATGGCTGGCTATTTCCAAACAAAGACCAAATTCAATGAGCTTGACCTGCACACACTTGCACTTTTTTCGCCCTATAACCCGGCGGATTCTAGTTTCGGGCGCCTGGCCCACTCGGCCTGTGCTGTGACCGCGACCAGTTTCCTCCACCCCACGGACCAGTACCCATGGCCCACTCCAGACCATGAGATACGTCAAGGGGAGGGGAGCAACCGCGCTGATGACCAAGGTAGGCGCAACCTTAAATAGCCCATCTTGAGAGGCACAATGGGAGCTTCCTGCCCCCCAGCCTTACCGGAGTTATAAGGAGACACTTAGCCACACTAGAGAGCTTAGAAATTTCCCATAGGTCCACCCTGCGTGTGCTTGTTAGATTGCTTGGGGCCCACTCTTTTTCACCTTAGGAAAATGGACTTATAGGCTGTGTTTCTGGGCCCTATGATGGACCTTTAGAATAAATAGGGAAGGGCTTTGAATTAAGCCCGATGTGTGAGACTGAGGATCCAATACGACTTGAGCCCATAAGGATCCAAGTTATAGCAATTGTGTGCAATTCTAAGCCATTCTGAGAGTCATTGGACCCCACGGCCCACGGTTTATGGATTCAACCCATCTTTTCTGGGCCTTGAATTAAGCCCAATCTGTTGTTTTGTCATACAATAAGATCCAATCCAATTTGTTTGGACTCGTTAGGTTTGGCCCATTACCCATTCTCGATGCAGCTTATTCTTTAACAAGGGACGTAGCCACGTTCTTACAGTGAACACAATCAGGAGAACTGGCGGCAATATGTCTCTTGTACCGGTTTTCATTTGTCATCAACCTATTATGTACAGCAAGCCACATAAACGACCTCATTCTCTGAGGGCCACTCCAGCTCCAAATAAGCTTCCATTTATTGTTTATTGTTCGGCGTCGACAAATTGCCTTCTTCAAGCAGCTCCTATGCTGATTTAGTTGTAAAACGGCCATTAGAGGTTCTGCCCCACATCCCTATGAGCCAATCTGTTCATCATAGCAGCTATCCTCCAATTTATACACTCTGGCAGCAAGTGTGCAAACTCATGCCACCTCCACTGTCCCACATCATCCAAATTAAGCCACAGTCTTGTTCAACATCGCCTCAGGTATCACACCCAATGCTTTGTGGACAAGCGGACCTTAATTATCAACCCAGTTATTCAACCAGAAGCGGACTATTTCGCCATTGCCTACAACCCATTTCATTCTCTTGAGTACCTTCTGCCATACGCAAAAAATCCCTTTCCACAGAGGTTTAAGAATTCCTTTTGCTTTTCCATCCGGAATTAAAGCGTCCGACTTAACATACTTACTACGCAGAACAGCAACCCAAAAACTGTAAGGATCTGACAAAATGCCCCACCCCAACTTCATGAGGAAGGCCTCCTTGTTCACAGACATCTTCCGAAACCCCAGCCCACCATTCATTTTCGGTTAACATATTTTATCCCAGTTAATCAGATGGACCCCTCTCTGATCATGAGAATCACCCCAAAGCTAAACGCCCTTGGGCGCTCGTTCCGTTCCAAACCTCAGTTTCGCCTTTACTCGCTCACTACCCAGCTATCTAATAAAACTAGTCTCACTGGACACTCTCCTACTTGTAATGCACAGAGTTTGCAAGTTGCTTTCATCGACTGGAGACCTACCTAATAAGATTTGGGCAGCGGCGACTCTGTCGCACTAGAAGCTAGAAGCAGGTAGTCAACGATCGTTATCTACGTCAATGAAAATTAAGGAGACTCTAGGCAGACTACTGTAACTACCTAATTGTCATTATAACAGAAAACATAACTATCACTATAGACCTTAAACAAGTATGAATCTAACCTCAAATGTCACCCGCCGAAATAACCGTACTGTCGTCATTCGCAAAAGGTAGCATAGCATGACGATGCGGGCCTTCACTTTTCATTGAGCAAACAGAGTTTGGTAGTCGGACCGGTAACTAACTGTTATAAAGGAATAGACAGAAGAAAGTTTTAGAGTAGGCCGAACCTCAGTTGACCGATGATTGGGTTAGACCGCTTGCCGAATCGGACTGTGCCCTCTTGCCTGACCTGATCTTCTCTTGTTTGTTCCCCGCCCTGCTCACGAGTCGACTATTCAAGTATTGGCCGAACTCTTTGGCTGGCTCACACTCTGTCCATGGAACCCGTATTTTCGTCGTATTTGTGACTTTCCTCCTCCAACTACTGTTGTCTGATCTAAGAAATCCCTTCAAGACCCCTTTTTCGAAAGCGAGAACCATAGACCGCTTGCCTTCCTCTTTGAACTGCCCTCTCAAACCAAACTCAGTTGAGCACAACTTATTTGCCTTTCCTGAGACTCAAGCCCCGGCTCACTTATTTGCTGGTAACGAAAGCTCCTCTTTGTGGGAGAACTAGTACTTCCCTTTGGGACAGGATTCCACAACTCTATCCTTTTTATGAGAGCCCTTCTATGCGGTATACTTTTGCTCCGACTTCCACTCTTTGTCCCACTGACTGTGCTCGGACTGCTGGAGCCGAAACTGGTTGGTGCTTTGCCGGGTTAAGGAAAAGCAAAGCGGATTCTCAGTTAGCTGCTTTTTTTTTTTAGCACAGGAGGTTGCTCGTAGATCATAAGGCTGATGCTAGTATGAAGGGTGGGCTCCGAGAGGGAGGCAAGTCTTGGACTGAATTCCGCAACTTATTAGGAGTAGGGGCTTACGGTCCACGCATTAAAGCGCTTCTTTTTTGTCTTAATCTTAAAAAGCTACTTTTTTAACACCTATTTGATAAGATTACAATTCTTGTATGCTCCCAAACTTCAATACCTCAATCATAGGTTTCGCTGCCCAGAGACAGTCTAACCTTCTTCTTCCCCATCCAACAATAAAGCAAAGAGCAAGGCCGTTTAGGGTGGGGCAACCAGCCAGCAAAGGATAGGGCTAAGGATCCGGGCTTTTAATTGACCAGCGATCAGAAAGCGGTCAAAGTCAGGGTGGTCTACGATCACGGGATCCGGTCCATTCAACCGATGGTTGAGTAAGCTTCCTCTGTCCTCTCTCTTCCAGTCGATCTTCCACTTGTGCTTCCCTCTTAGGTCGAAAGCAAGCTACTGCTTTCCTCACCACTGAGTACTCCGAACTGGTCCCTGCAAAGCCCTATACTGGGCTTGTTCCCTGTTTTTATTGAAACCATCCCCCACCTGATCTACGACCATCCTTGCGCCCCCTATCTTTGGAAACAAGTGACTTTTCCTCCCCAATCGCGACTCCTTTTTTGCTCTGTCCCTTTCTTTTTGAAAGAGCTCTTGTTTGATCTCGGTGCGAGGGTCCGATTCTGAACCTGCCGCTATGGCATATTGCCAGCCGATACAACTTGAAAGCGAGACCCTTCACTCTCATCCTACTCGAAAGATCGCATGCATTGAAAAACTATTCGACAGACGGACCTAGCTTATTTATGTCATCAGCAATATTCCTCGTATAGGACTGAAATCGGAAGTGAACGCTCAGCGTGAAGGAAAGCACTTCTACTCTCTCTGAGCCCTCCATACAGTGGCACATAACCAGCCTTGCCTGAGTTCTCTTCTCGTTCAATGCTTTCTTTTCAGCGCTGATGGAAGCATGCCAAGGTAAAGTTGACGATGTGTGGTGACGATCTGTTTAGCCTTTATCCGGATCTTCATCTTGCCCTATGAGCTCATGCAGTGAGTGCCGATGTTCAGGATCATTGAGTTCTGAGCGAGGGCTTGACCCGTTGGGCATCTATCTTTTCGGATCGCCCATGATGGGATTCCCCGTGTCCACGTCGGCGAAGAGATGGTCTTTGGACCCATTTTTACCGTCGTAGGGAGCACTCTTCTGAGTCCCAAGATTCGCCGAAGGATGAGATCTTGCCTATGCAGTAGGATTCAAAGGAAAGTTATCCGAACAGTGAGACCCGGGAAGACTACTACTTCTTTCTTTTTGAAAAATCAAAGAGGCGTTTGAAGCATATTTTAAAGCAGGGTCTGGATCGAGAGGTAGAGGGTGGTCGTAGATCACTCACTCACTGTGCTTTCATCATGATGAAAAAGTGGTTGAGAAACTGCTTCTGTGTTGAAGCAAGAGGCATTAGGAATTCTAGGAGGAGAACCAGAAAGAAGCCCACTCAGTAGTGTGGTCTCATCGAGTCGGAGAGAAAGCATCAATCAGCGCAGAGGGAATCCGGTGAGTGCTAAACATGCAGACCTAGTCTACACTGACTTGTCCCTTTCCCTGTCCCTATTGGGCGAACCTAGCTAACTGCTACCTTCTCTTCCGTCGAGGGTATTGAGCGTTCATTCCCTACCTCTCTGGTCACGAAAAGTGGGATCATTGCTTCACTGCTGACCGAAGCCTAGCTACTGCACCTGCATTTCTCTGACTCAAGGTACAGGTCTTCTGCCCTTAGCTAGCTGTTTTTACTAGCGGAACTAAACTTGCTTCAAATAGAGCCCTTTCGTCTTCCTTTTCTGTCCCACTAAGGCTTTCCTTTTTGTACCGGATTTAGCCCTCTTCTTACTCTGACCGCCAATATGGAACCCCTTTGAATGATCTGAAGGAATGTTTTTATCCGGGTGAGGGGAGTGAGGCGAGATCCAGCTTCTAGTGGACAGGGAACCAGTTGTCGGGTCCGGAGTCAGTCTGAGCAATAGAAGACAGTTGAATTAGGAGTAGGTTGCTCAACAAGTGAGTGCTTCAGCCCCGGGCCGGGCCGGGTATGGTCCATCAGTCGAAGTATTGTCCTGTGGATAACAACTTGTTCTATTCGTATTGTCTCTTTATCTTTTCGAAAGAGTCATCATGAAAGTAGTATCGGCCACATGAAACTTATTACTCGACTCCAGCTTGATTTTCATTCACAAAGTTATGTCCCTTATTCAATTCATACTAGATTCTCTGAACCTCTGAGTCCTTGGTTGGAGAGGAATAAAAAAAGTGCTTGAGTCCTTATACTGGGGAAAGCGGCCTGGTCGACTACCAGAACTTCAGCTTGGCTGAGATCCAATCTTTGGGTTTGGGGCAGAGAGTTGACTTCAGTATAAGTAGGTGGACTCAAGCTCAGCTAATTAGATACCGCGCGAAATGGTCGCCTATTACACGGCTCAAAGGCTACGGGGCTAGTGAGCAAGTTGATTCCTTCCTTCTCAAGCCGGCTTTGATAAACTTCGAAGATCTAGGCCTGGAAAGGCGGAGAGGAGCAAGACTGGTCTGAGCTTCGTTTATTTGTTTATACATATCCATTGAGAATAGAAGGATAGGTTTGAAGCGAATCGAATCAACGAATTGGATCACTTGTTTGAGGTGAATCGAGGTCCATTCAATGCATGAAATAAGCATCTCCATATAGTTGTCAAAGCTTGCAAGTCGTTTTTAACTTGACTAAAGTTGACATTTTGAATTCTCCCCTAGTGGCGAAACCTTGCAAGGCAAGCCCATTTCAGTCAATCCATTTTTTCTAAATTTGATCAAAGGCATTCCCCCATATATGTGAAACCTTGTCAAATGAACCCTCCTACAAGAAGGATAGGCTGAGGCTGAAACCAGCTCAATCCAATCAGATCCCTCTTTCGGGTGCCTTGTCTTTGACTCCATTAGGCAAGAAGTGCAGTCGAAAGTCCGTAATGAGGGCACAGAATCAGCCGAGAAGGTGCTAGTCTATCTCCTGGGAGGTCTTCTTGGTTAGCGGTCCTCACTCTGCTGTCATCTCTTGCCAGCTTCAGATCTAATCAATCACATCTTCGAGTACGCTAGTGGGAAGCCGGGTTCGATGCATTATGAAAGGGGCAAGCCCCAGATAGGAGGCAAGTATGAGTTCCAATCTCTCTCAAATAGGTGGCTGGGAAAGCTTCATGAGAAACCTGAGTCGAGCGGCAAACTAGACGTGCGCCTGTCCCGTCGGGAATCGGAATCATGGAGGATCTCAGCTTTTTTTCACAAAGGTTGCAGGCACGACTCCCATGCTGATGGAACGAACTACGACTTGCATTGAATTGAGCCTATGCCTTTCCGGCGCACTAGCATGAAATCGGAGTGAGTGAGAGATACTTGGAGGATCGAAGCGAAGAAATGCCTACCTACAAGAATAGATCTACTCTTCTGTCTCGCCTCCTGACCTTGCCCACCTTAAGAGCTCTAATTCAGTCTCTCTCAAGGCAAATAAAAGCGGAGGCCCGCCATGGTTGTTTGGAATCGATTCTTTGGCCCACCCTTTCTTTGAACCTTGTCAATGATCGAACTTAAAGATATGAACTGAGTGCCATTTGATGAGTAACTGAGAACAAGGGAGAGGGATATAGAAAGGATGAGAATGAAAGAGGAAGTCATTGCTAGTAGTAACGACTTGTTACGATCCATTGGTTCATATATAACCATGTCCTAGGTGTATCAAAAAACATTCTTTTCGCTAAGCGTATATAATAAAATAGAGTGAAAGAGTCCACCCCAGGGGGTACTAACTCACAGCTGAGTCCTCTCCGAACCGCAAGAGATAGTTGCCCATCATACGGCTCACCAACTTCACTTGCCTCTCCTCTATGGGGGGCTCGCTCCGGGCAGGTTCGGATAACTTACAATACAAAGCTCTACGAAGGAATGGGTTGGGTTAGGAACGTTTTCAATATGATTTTTTCCCCGTCTTTTTTCTATGAGAAATGCGAGTCTGTTTTGTCCACTTTCTCCATCCCCCTCTATCAAAGAAAAAGTAACGTAGTCTTTCCCTTGTTCTATATCTTCCATCTCAGCCTCGCTCCTTGTAACTTATGTGGAAGAACCTGTAGAGAATGAATAGGGGTCAAGGATCTTCCTCTCCATCTTTAGCTCCACTCCCCCCTGAATAAGTAAGGCCTCCTGAGCCTGGGAGGGGATAAGACAGAAGGATTGAAGCCCCTGAGCTCTGCCAGGCACTAGACAGGGGTTAGCTCTTTAAATGTGTAGAGCCAAGTGTAGTGTGGTATAGTAGTAGGCACTTCGAGGCCCCTTCCCGGCTACTTGATCACTCCAGTGCTTTGGGTACTACGGACCCTCTGCCATCCATTGCAGCAGAGCCGTTTCATGAGCGGGGGGGCTAAGCGCAGTTCTTTGAATCAAACGTTATGAAAATTTCAATCGGATAGGATAGGATGGATCTATCTGACTAATAGAAAGATATAAAGATCCCTTTCTTTTCTTTTTAGCGTAGCAAGAAGCCCAAAATCCTTGATTTGCACTAATAAAAGACTGCACTGCTTTGGGCCCAGGAAGCGAAGGGAAGGAGTTCCTCCACACTTATTTTTTCCGTGCCCGTTCCGCTCCGCATGCGCTTCGCGCGCCATTGGCGCTTTGTTCTCCTCTTCTTCTTCATTGGACGGTTCGGATGGACTTCGCCGTTCTTTCCCAACTCAAATAGAAAAGGGTTTTCAAATCGAGATGCCGATTCGTTTTCCGCC
>JAREIK010015493.1:0-43675 GCA_029783825.1 Sapria himalayana | reverse complement strand
AGTAAAAATTTAATAATTAAAAGTTTTATACAGTAATATATTATAGTTAATCTTGAATCTATTTGGGTATTGTAAATATTTAAATTAAATCTATCTTTTATTAATAGTTTATTAATTTAATTTTTAATCACTTTTATATTATCTATAAATAAAATTGTTTATAGTGAATTTATATGATATATAATTATTAATATTAAAATAACTAAATATTATATTCACATTTCAAAAAATTTAAAATATTATTATATTTTCAAAGGTTATAACCAATGAAAATGAGAAAAAATTACAAATTTTTTTTTGTTATTTTATTGTTTAAAAAAAACATATAAACCACTACATGCCTAAAAACATAAATTGCTAAACTTCTATACGAAAAAACCACTAAATACTTAAACCATTAAACATGTGAACATTAATAAAAAATCATAAATCTCAATTTAATTTTTATTTAGTATAATTTTAAATTTTTATTTTAATTATTTATCAATTTATTTTTATAGAAATATTAATTACAAAATAAATTATTAGTGCGACAGATCCTAATAAAAAGTGGCAAAATTTTAAAAACAAAAATTTATTATTTAGTAAAATATTTTATTATGATTTTGAATAATTTTAGATTTTGTAATTAAATTTTTATTTTTTTCATTCTTATTAATAATAGTTTATTAATTTTTTATTGATCATTATTATAATATGTATTAATAAAATTATTTATATTGAGTTTATATTATATATAATTATTAAGAATATTATAACTAAATATTCACATTTCAAAAAAATTAAAAAATATTATATTTTGAAAGGTTATAACCTTCAAAAAATAAAAAAAAAATCAAATAATTAAATTTTTTATTTTTCATTGTTTAAATAAAAATTATAAATCACTAAATGTCTAAACACTTAAATCACTAAATCCCAAAACACTTAAATACTTAAACCATTAATATAATATATCCTGAATAATAAATAATAAATCTCTATTTTATTTGTATTCATTCTAGTTTTAAATATTATTTTAATTATTAATTAGTTTATTTTATAGAATTATAAATTAAAAAATAAATATGAGAAGATAAATATAATTTAAATAATTTACTTATAATAAAAAAAATTTTAAATTTATAAAAGAAGCAAACATCATAAAAAATTATTATTTAGTAATAGTATTTTATTTTGATTTGGAATAAATTTACATTTTTGCAAATATATATATAAATAAAATTCTTTCTTATTAATAATAGTTTATTGATTTATTTTTTCACATTAATATAATATCTATAAATATAATTGTTTATATTGAATTTACATGATATATAATTATTAAGATTATCATATCGAAATTGTCTTCCCCTATTAAAAAATTTTAAAAAGTGTATATTTTCAGAGGTTAGACCTTCAAAATTAATAAAAATTAACAAAAATAATTTTTTGTATTCATTGTTTAAATAAAACTATAACCTTAAATGCCTATACACATAAATCTCTAAACTCCTAAACCCCGAAGCCCTAAATACTTAAACCTTTAAACTCGTAAACCTTAAATATAATTTAAATAATATATTGAAATATTAATTACAAAATAAATTATGAGTTATACAAATATAATTTAAATAATTTATTTTTAATCATAAAAATATATAAGCTTATAAAAGATTATATATCATATAAATTATTTAAAATTATAATGAAATTTTTTAAAATATAATTATATTTACTTTTGAAAAAAATTTAAATAAAACTTATAAACCGCTAAATGCATAAACACTTAAACCTCTAAATTCCTAAACACAAAAGCCCCTAAATACTTAAACCTTTAAACACGTAAACCTTAAATATAATTTAAATAATTTATTGAAATATTAATTTCAAAATAAATTATGAGTGATACATATATACTTTTAATTATTTATTTTTTATCAAAAAAAATATAAGCTTATAAAAAGAAGCAAATACTAAAAAAATTATTATTTAGTAATAAATTTTACTTCGATTTTAAATATTTTTAGGTTTTGCAATTAAATTTTAATTTATATCTATCATATTAATAATAGCATATTAATTTATTTTTTGATAATTGATATCATATATATCAATAAAATTGTTTATATTTAGTTTAGATTATATATAATTATAATGATTCTTATTACTAAATATTGTATTCACATTTTTAAAAAAATTTAAAATTATTATATTTTGAAATGTTATGTCATTTGAAAATTTAAAAAATTATCAAAAAATAATTTTTTGTTATTTCATTATTTAAATAAAAGCTATAAACCATTATATTATTATATAATTAAATCAAAAACTTCTAAATCTCAAAAACCCTAAATAGATAAATTTTTTAAACATGTATATCCTAAATAATAAATAATAAATCTCATTTTTATTTTTTTCATTATAATTTTAAATATTCATTTTAATTATTTATTTGTTTATTTTTATATAAATATTAAATACAAATAAATTATAAGTTAGACAAATATATTTATATAATTATTTTTCAACAAAAAAATATAGCTAAACTTATTAAAACAATAAAAAAATTAAAAACAAAAATTTATTATATAGTAATATATTTTACTTTGTTTATTAATCATTTTAGGTTTTGTAATTAATTTTAAATTGATATCTAACTTATTAATAATAGATTATTAATTTATTTTTTGAACATTATTTGAATATTTATTGATAAAAATATTTATATTTAATTTATATGATATAAAATTTAATAATTATTATAACTAAATATTGTATTCACTTTAGAAAAAAATATTAAAATTATTATATTTTCAAAGATTATAACCTTTGAACATGTGAAAAAACAAAAAATTATAAATAAACTTTTTAAAAGAAAAAAAAAATTCAAAACAAAAATTTATTATATAGTAATATATTTAGCTTTGCTTCTGAATCATTTTAGGTTTGTAATTAATATTTTAATTGATATCTATCTTATTAATGATAGATTATTAATATATTTTTTGTTCAATATTAGAATATTTATCGATAAAATTGTTTATATTGAATTTACATGATATATAATTATTAAGATTATTATAACTAAATATTATATTTACATTTGAAAATAATTTAAAAATTATTATATTTTAAAGGTTATCATCTTTGAAAAAGAGATTGAATCACAATAATAATTTTTTGTTATTTATTGTTTATATAAAACCTATAATACTTAACATTTAAACCATCTTTAAAGGTTTAAGTATTTATAAATAATATATAAATATCTATCAATAAATAATAATTTATTAATTTATTTATTGATCAATTTATATTATATTTATATTTATATTTAGTTTATTAATATCTATCATTAAAATTGTTTATTTTTAATTTACATGATATATTATTATTAAGTTTATTATAACTAAATATTCTATTCACATTTGAAAAAAATTTAAAATTTTTATATTTATAAAGGTTATAACCTTCAAAATTGATAAAAAATTTGAAAAATAATTGTTTTGTTATTTCATTATTTAAATAAAACATATAAACTACTAAATGCCTAAATAGTTAAATCACTAAACTTCCTAAACTCCTAAATACTTAAACCATTAAACTGGTATACCCTAAATAATTAATAATAAATCTCATTTTTATTTGTATTCATTATAATTTCAATATTCATTTTAATTATTTATTAGTTTATTTTTATAGAAATATTAATTTCAAAATATAAATTATGAATGAGACAAATATAATTTAAATAATCTATCTTCATCAAAAAATTATAAGCTTATAAAAAGAATCAAAAATTTAAAAATAAAAAGTTATTATTTATTAATATATTTTACATTTGATTTGAATCATTTTAGGGTTTTGCAAATATATTTTAAATTTTATCTATCTTATTAATAATAGTTTAGTAATCTATTTTATGATCAGTATTATAATATCGATCAATAAAATTATTTATATTGAATTTACATGATATTAAATTTTTATGATTATTATAATTAAATATTGTATTAACATTTGAAAAAAAATTAAAAATTATAATATTTTCAATGGTTATAACCTTGAAAATGAGAAAAAATAATAAAAATAATTTTTTTGTTATTTAATTATTTAAATAAAAATTATAAACCAAAAAATACCTAAATACTTAAATTACTTAACTCCTAAACCCTAATACTACTGCAGCACAAACACATAGCGACGGACCACAGTACACACGTGCACATATTCATGTCCATTTTGGTGTAGCTTTTAAAGGGGCCAGCAAGTCCTAGAAGCAGCCAGAGGTATGGGCCACCAGCTTGTAGAGTGCCCCACTAGCAAGCCAAGATGATAACATTCAGACAACTGATGAGACCGAGCAAAGTGGTCGTGAGTAAACCCAAGAGTATCTAGGAGTGGGTCCGACTAGCCCTATAATGCAGCAAAGAGGGCCACCCAACCATCGCCTAATAGGAGTAACGGATAATCCATGATTAATTGGAGAGCCGGCAATATCCGAAACATCACCAAGCAGGGCCAGTAAGCAATGGAGTCCAAACAATCCACATGGGAGCGAATGATTCAAACTTGTAGTTTATGTTTGTAGTCTTATTTGTATTTTGGACTTTGTCTGCACCATGTACTTGTAGAGACTGATAATGACATACTCACACACACAATCTTGTTTATTCTCTGTGTAGCATGCAATGAAGGCAACTGGACCCATGAGTATTTTAAGTGGGGCCCACTAAAGCATTTTGTAAATACACATTAGGTGATGCTACACTCCCAGGAGCAAAAGACCCATCTTTATAACATTTTATAATTTTACTTGTATTCTAGCTTGGTTGTTCGCGTAGATAATTAGACTATGAGATGGACCTCATCATACATGCATACCGATGCAAGCATATTTTTTGATATTTTGTCGGTGCAACATACAGCCACTTCTTGGAGCTCGAGGAGTAAGCATTCTAACCCAAGAAATACTCTTTTGAGGATCATTTGAGCAAAAGAATGTGGAATTCAGAGGTGAGAATGAATTGGCAAAGTGCCGTAGATATGGACTTGTGGATTTATGGGTATTCAATTTTACATGTATTCCATTGCATAGCAATTACATAAGCAAATGCTTGATGCTGGATTTCACACACATGCACTTCTTATATTTGCATAGTTTTAATATGGTGCATCATTCAGGTTTCTCCAAAAGACTTTGACAAATCCGAATGGAAAGGATGCAGTGCCCATAATGACTGAATGCCAACTCTGAAGTCCAAGAATGCCAGGTGATTTTAGTTGTATTCGTACGCTTAGAATTATTAGGCATTATGTTTTTCTATGTATTTTATGCATAGAATCATTAAGGTGCATAGGATTTGGTGGGCTTGCTTAAATTAGTCAGTTTTTTAGTCTCTTGTAAGTTGTGTGCCCAAATGATAAATAAAGTGTGTAATTTCCAAAAAAAACAAAAAAAACCAATAAACTCTAGACTTTAAATCCTAAACCTTAAACCATAAACTATAACCCTGGTCCATAAACCCTAAATCCTAAATCTCATGTTTTGCACTTTTATAATCAAATGACTAAGTCTTAAATTTAAATTGAAATTAACAACTTTTAAGAATGTCACATATTTATCTTTTTGTATATGTAATATAAAGTCATGACTCGAGGGGTGAGTTATGGATTCAGTCTCTTTCTTGCTTTAGATTATTGTAGCATTAGCAATGGTCATGACACTATATTTTGTCTCTAGAACACAAAATCATATCGATGAGAATATGCCATAACTTGTGTCTCTCTGTTGAACATATTGTTATGGCACTAAGAATGATCATGAATGCATATTTAATCACTATTATACCGGGTCACAGTATTGGATATGACCATAGCTTGTGCATTTTATCTTTATATTGCAAAGTCATTGCACTAGGAATGATTGTAACTTTTGACATTCCTCAAGAGCAAAAGTCATGACCCTAGAAATAGTTAAAGCTCGAGTACTACTCTTTATAACTTTCTATAGCTAAAATTTTTGGGATTATAAATATCACTAAGGCCTTTTCCTTTGATTTGTGACCTCAAGTGTCAATATGCAAGACTAATATTTTGAGCAATGATTAAAACCTTTTATACATTTGAATATGATTCATTTACACCTTTTTGGGTATTGTGAGCTTGCATACAAAACTCATTTAATATAAAAAGAAAGAAATGATACTTTTCATATCCATGAGGATATTAAAAAAAGGCTTAGACATGCCAATAAAATAAATTTTTTAATTCTTGATTGAAAGAGAGCCCATACTTCTTGCCCTGCTCAAACCGCCCTTGGGCTAGTTTGTTCTAATAGGCTACAAGGTGGTTATTTTTTAGATGTGAACTATGTTTTAAAAAAATTGCTTTGAGTGTGTGCATGAGAGATATTTTAGAAGAAATTACAATAATCAATATAAATAGCATCCTCAACAACTAGCTATTTCAACAAATAGGGGTACAACATTGGTTTAGTTTGTTAGCGTACATGAGTCAAATTACCTTTGATAGCCGAGTGATTCAACATAAATTTGATGAGACATAATAGAGATAAAGTAAAGCTCCTATTATTTTGGTTAGAGCTTTAGCAATCATTCTAGAGTTTAGAGAGGAGCAAAATAAATTATTTTAATTATTCAGTATAATTTTAATTTTAATTTTAATTATTTATCAGTTTATTTTTATAGAAATATTAATTACAAAATAAATTATTAGTGAGACAAAACTAATTTAAATTAAACTTGTATATCCTAAATAAATTAGTATAAATCTCATTTTTTTTTCATTTTAATTTTAAATATTCAAATTTAATTATTTATTTGTTTATTTTTATATAAATATTAATTACAAAATAAATTATGATTTACACAAATATAATTTATATAAATTATTTTTCATCAAATTAATATAGATAACCTTTTTAAAAGAAGAAAAAATTTCAAAACAAAAAATTATTATATAATAATATTTTTTGCTTTGCTTCTGAATCATTTTAGGTTTTGTAAATATATTTTAATTGATATATATCTTATTAATAATAGATTATTAAGTTATTTATTCATCATATTTAGAATATTTATCAATAAAATGTTTATATTGAATTTATATGATATATAAATATAATGATTATTATAACTAAATATTGTATTCATTTTTGAAAAAAATTTTAAAATTATTATATTTTCAAAGGTTATAACCTTTTATAATGTGAAAAAATAAAAAAAAACTAAATTTTTTGTTATTTCATTTTTTAAATAAAACTTATAGACCATTAAATGCTTACTTACTTAAATCAGTAAGCTCATAAATCCCGTAAACCCTAAATACATAAACCTTTTAACAGCTATATACTACTTAATAAATAATAAATCTAATTTTTATTTCTATTTATTATAATTTTAAATATTAATTTAAATTATTTATAGTTTAATTATTTAGAAAAATTAATTACAAGATAAATTTCGAGTGAGACAAATATTATTTAAATAATTTATTTTAATAAAAAAAAAATATAAGCTTATAAAAAGAAGGAAAATTATAAAAATTAAATATTATTATTTAGTACTATATTTTGATTTGATTTTGATTCATTTTGTATTATGTAAATATATCTTAATTAATATTATTATTATTAAAAATAGTTTATTAATAAATTTTTTTTCATTATTATAATATCTATCATTAAAATTATTTATATTGAATTTATATGATATATAATTAGTAAGATTAATATAATTATATAGGGTATTCACATTTCAAAAAATTTTAAAAATTATTTTATTTTCAAAGGTTATAACCTTTGAAAATCAGAAAAAATCAAAAATAGAATTTTAAATTTTTATTATATAAATAAAACCTATAAACCACTAAATGCATAAAAACACAAATTGCTAAACTTTTAAACGACAAAACTCATAAATAATCAAACCATTAAACCGGTATACCATATATAATAAATCATAAATCTCATTTTAATTCGTAATTATTATAATTTTAAATATTCATTTTAATTATTTATTAGTTTATTTTTATAGAAATATCAATCACAAAATAAATAATGAGCAAGACAAATAAAAATAAATTATTTAAATTATATTTGTATCACTCATAAATTATTTTGTAATTAATATTTCAATAATTTATTTAAATTATATTTAAGGTTTACTAGTTTAATGGTTTAAGTATTTAGGGGCTTTAGGGTTTAGGAGTTTAGAGATTTATGTGTTTATGTATTTAATGGTTTATAAGTTTTATTTAAACAATAATATAACAAAAAAAAATTTGTTATTTTTTCTCATTTTGTAAGGCTATAACCTTTGAAAATATAATAATTTTTAAATTTTTTTCAAATGTGAATACTATATTTAGTTTTGATAATATTAATAATTATATATCATATAAATTCAATATAAACAATTATATTGATAGATATTATATTAATGATAAAAATTAAATTAATAAACTATTATAAATAAGATAGATATTATTTAAAATATATTTGCAAAACCTAAATTTATTCAAAATCAAAGTAAAATAAATTACTAAATAATAATGTTTTTGATGTTTTGTTTCTTTTTATAAGTTTATATTTTTTGTTCTTAAAAATATATTATTTAAATTATATTTGTCTTCCTCATTATATATTTTGTAATTTATAATTCTATAAAAATAAACTAAAAAATAATTAAAATGTATATTTAAAATTATAATGAATACAAATAAAAGTGAGATTTATTATTTATTATTCAGGATATACAGTTTTAATGGTTTAGGCATTTAGGTATTTTGGGGTTTAGTGATTTAAGTGTTTATGCCTTTAGTGATTTATAGTTTTTATTTAAAGAATGAAAAAACAAAATATTTAATTTTTTGTTTTTTCTTAATTTTTGAAGGTTATAACCTTTAAAAATATAATAATTTTTAAATTTTTTTAAATGTGAATATATTATTTAGTTATAATAATCTTAATAATTATATATAATGTAAACGCAATATAAATAATTTTATTAATAGATATTATAATAATGATCAAAAAATAATTAATAAACTATTATTAAAAAGAATGATATAAATTAAAATATAAATGCAGAATCTAAAATGATACAAAATCAAAATAAAATATTTTACTAAATAATAAATTTTTGTTTTTAAAATTGTGCCTATCTATATAGGCTTATATTTTTTTTTGATGAAATATAAATTTTTTTAATTATATCTGTCTCACTAATAATTTATTTTGTAATTAATATTTCTATAAAAATAAACTGATAAATAATTAAAATAAAAATTTAAAATTATACTGAATAAAAATTAAAAAGAGATTTATGATTCATTATTAATCTATACCAGTTTAATGGTTTTGAGATTTAAAATTTTTTGAAATGTGAATACAATATCTAGTTATAATATTATTAATAATCATACATCATATAAATTCAATATAAATAATTTTTTTGATAAATATTATAATAATGATCAAAAATTAAATTAATAAACTATTAATAATAAGATAGATATTCATTAAAATATATATACAAAACCCAAATTGATTCAAAATTAAATTAAAATTTATTTGTGAATAATAATTTTTAATTTTAAATTTTATTCTTTTATATGCGTATATATATTATTTCATTAAAAATAAATTATTTAAATTATATTTGTCGCACTCATAATTTATTTTGTAATAAATATTTCGATAAAAATAAACTAATAAATAATTAAAATGAATATTTAAAATTATAATAAATAGAAATAAAAATTAGATTTAATATTTATTATGTATTATATATCATTTTAATGGGTACTGTATCTAGGCATTACGGGGTCTAGGAGTTTACTTATTTAACTGTGTATGCATTTAGTGGTTTATAGGTTTTATTTAAAAAATAAAAAAACAAAAATTTATTTTTATTATGTTTTGATATTTTCAATGGTTATAACCTTAGAAAATATAATAAATTTTAAATTTTTTTGAAAAGTGAATTTAATATTTAGTTATAATAATTATTATATTTATATATCATATAATTCAATATATACTATTTTATTGATAAATATTCTAATAAAGATCAAAAAAAAATTAATAATCTATTATTAATAAGATAGATATAAATTATAATAAAATTACAAAACCTATAATGATTCAGAAGCAAAGCAAAAAATATTACTATATAATAATTTTTTGTTTTGAATTTTTTTTTCTTTTAAAAAGTTTATCTAATTTATTTTGATGAAGAATAATTTATATAAATTATATTTGTGTAACTCATAATTTATTTTGTAATATATATTTATATAAAAATAAACAAATAAATAATTAAATTCGAATATTTAAAATTAAAATGAATAAAAAAATGAGATTTATTCTTTATTATTTAGGATATTCCGGTTTAATTTAAATTAAATCTGTCTCACTAATAATTTATTTTGTAATTAATATTTCTATAAAAATAAACTGATAAATAATTAAATTAAAAATTAAAATTATACTGAATAATTATAATAATTTATTTTGTTCTTCTCTCAACTCTAGAATGATTGCTAAAGCTCTAACCAAAATAATAGGAGCTTTTACTTTATCTCTATTATATCTAATCATATATGATGTTGAATAACTGGGCTATCAAATGTAATTTTACTCATGTACTCTAACAGACTAAACCAATGTTGTACCCCTATGTGTTGAAATAGCTAGTTTTTGACGATGCTATTTATATTTGTTATTGTAATTTCTTCTAAAATATCTCTCATGCACACACTCAAAGCAATTTTTTTAAAACATAGTTCACATTTAAAAAAATAACCACCTTGTAGCCTATTAGAACAAACTAGCCCAAGGGCGGTTTGAGCAGGGCAAGAAGTATGGGCTCTCTTTCAATCAAGAATCAAAAAATTTATTTTATTGGCATGTCTAAGCCTTTTTTTAAAATCCTCATGGATATGAAAAGTATCACTTCATTCTTTTTATATTAAATGTGTTTTGTATGCAAGCTCACAATACCCAAAAAGGTATAAATGAATCATATTCAAATGTATAAAAGGTTTTAATCATTGCTCAAAATATTAGTCTTGCATATTGACACTTGAGGTCACAAATCAAAGGAAAAAGCCTTAGTGATATTTCCAATCCCAAAAATTTTAGCTATAGAAAGTTATAAAGAGTAGTACTCGAGCTTTAACTATTTCTAGGGTCATGACTTTTGCTCTTGAGGAATGTTAAAAGTTACAATCATTCCTAGTGCAATGACTTTGCAATATAAAGATAAAATTCACAAGCTATGGTCATATCCAATACTGTGACCCGGTATTATAATGATTAAATATGCATTCATGATCATTCTTAGTGCCATAACAATATGTTCAACAGAGAGACACAAGTTATGGCATATTCTTATCGATATGATTTTGTGTTCTAGAGACAAAATATACAGTCATGACCATTGCTAATGCTGCAATAATCTAAAGCAAGAAGAGACTGAATCCATAACTCACCCCTTGAGTCATGACTTTGTGTTACATATACAAAAAGATAAATCTTTGACATTCTTAAAAGTTGTGAATTTCAATTTTAATTTAAGACTTAGTCATTTGAATATAAAAGTGCAAAATATGAGATTTAGGATTTAGGGTTTTTGTACCAGGGTTATAGTTTATGGTTTAAGGTTTAGGATTTAAAGTCTAGGGTTTATGGGTTTTTTTTGTTTTTTTTGGAAATTACACACTTTATTTATAATTTAGGCACACAACTTACAAGAGACTAAAAAGCTGACTAATTTAGGCCAGCCCACCAAATCCTATGCACCTTAATGATTCTATGCATAAAATAGATAAAAACATAAAGCCTAATAATTCCAAGCGTACGAATACAACTAAAATCACCTGGCATTCCAGGACTTCAGAGTTGGCATTGAGTTATTATGCACACTGCGTCCTTTCCATTCGTATTTGTCCATGCCTTTTGGAGGAACTTGAATGATGCACCATATTAAAACTATGAAAATATAAAATTGTGCATGTGTGTGACATGCAGCATCAAGCATTTTCCTATGTCATTGCTATGCAATGGAATACATGTAAAACTGAATACCCATAAATCCACAAGTCCATATCTACGGCACTTTGTCTATTCATTCTCACCTCTAAATTCCACATTCTTTTGCTTCCAATGATCCTCAAAAGAGTATCTCTTGGTTTAGAATGCTTCCTCCTCGAGCTCCTACAACTGGCTATATGTTGCACAGACAAAATATCAAAAAATATGCATGCATCGGTCTACATGTGTGATGAGGTCCATCTCATAATCTAATAATCTATGTGTCAATCATTCAAGAATACAAGTAAAATTACAAAATGCTATAAAGATGGATCTTCTGCTCCCGGAGTGTAGCATCGCCTAATTTGTATTTACAAAATGCATTAGTAGGCCCCACTTAGAGATACTCATGGGTCAAGTTGCCGTCATTCCATGCTACATAGAGAATAGACAAGATTGTGTGTGTGTGTATGTCAGGATCCGTCTCTACAAGTACATGGTGCATACAAAGTCCAAATTACAAATAAGACTACAAAAATAAACTACAAGTTTGAATCTTTAGCTCCCGTGTGGCTGGTCTGGACTCCATTACTTACTGGCCCTGCTTGGTGATGGTTCAGATTTTGCTGGCTCTCCAATTAATCATGGATTACCCGCTACTCCTATTGGGTGATGGTTGGGTGGCTCTCTATGATGCCTGATAGGGCTAGTGGTACCCACTCCTAGCTACTCCTGAGTTTACTCCCGACCACATTGCTCGGTCTCATTAATTGTCTGAATGTTATCATCCCGGCTTGCTAGCAGGGTGCTCTACAAGCTGGTGGCCCATACTTCTGGCCCCTCTTAATGCTACACCAAAATGGACAAGAATATGTGAACGTGTGTACTATGGTCCGTCGCTATGTGTGTGTGGTGCAGTAGTATCAGGGTTTAAGAGTTTAGTAATTTAAGTATTTAGGTATTTTGTGGTTTATAGGTTTTATTTAAATAATTAAATAACAAAAAAATTATTTTTATGATTTTTGTCATTTTCAATGTTATAACCATTGAAAATATTATAATTTTGAATTTTTTTTCAAATGTTAATACAATATTTAATTATAATAATCATAAAAATTAAATATCAAATAAATTTTAATATAAATAATTTTATTGATCGATATTATAATACTTATCAATAAAATAGATTAATAAACTATTATTAATAAGATAGATATAAATTAAAATATATTTGCAAAACCTAAAACGATTCCAAATTAAAGTAAAATATATTACTAAATAATAACTTTTTATTTTTAAATTTTTGATTTTTTTATAAGCTTATAAATTTTTTTGATGAAGATAAATTATTTAAATTATATTTGTCTCATTCATAATTATAATTTTGCAATTAATGTTTCTATAAAAATAAACTAATAAATAATTAAAATGAATATTAAAATTATAATAAATACAAATAAAAATTAGATTTATGATTAATTACTTAGGTTATACAGGTTAAATGGTTTAAGTATTTAGGAGTTTAAAAGTTTAGTGATTTAAGTATTTAGGCATTTAGTAGTTTATATGTTTTATGTAAATAATGAAATAATAAAAAAATTATTTTTCAAATTTTTTATCAATTTTAATGGTTATAAACTTAATAATTTTTAAATTTTTTTCATTTGTGAATACAATATTTAGTTATAATAAACTTAATAATTATATATCATGTAAATTAAAAATAAACAATTTTATTGATAGATATTAATAAAATAAATATATATATAAATATAATAATGAACAAAAAATAGATTAATAAACTATTATTTATTGATAGATATTTCTATATTATTTATAAATACTTAAACTTTAAAAGATGGTTTAAATGTTTAACTATTTAAGGGTTTTGTGGTTTTGGAGTTTAGAAGTTTAATGATTTAAGCGTTTAGACATTTAGTAGTTTATAGGTTTTATATAAACAATAAAATAACAAAAAATTTATTTTTGTGATTTTATCTCATTTTCAAAGATGATAACCTTTAAAAATATAAAAATTCTTAAATAATTTTCAAATGTAAATATAATATTTAGGTATAATAATCTTAATAATTATATATCATGTAAATTCAAAATAAATAATTTTTTTGATAAATATTCTAATAATGGTCAAAAAATAAATTAATAATCTGTTATTAATAAGATAGATATCAATTAAAATATAATTATAAAACCTAAAATGATTGAGAAGCAAAGCAAAATATATTACTATATAAAAATTTTTTGTTTTGAAAATTTTTTTACTTTTAAAATTTTATCTATAAATTTTTGATGAAAAATAATTTATATAAATGATTTTTGTCTAGCTCGATTTAATTGGTATTTAATATTTATATAAAAATACATAAATAAATAATTAAAATGAATATTTAAAATTATAATGAAAAAAAAAGAGATTTTTTATTTATTATTTATGGATACTATTTTAATTTAAATTAGATCTGTCTCACTAATAATTTATTTTGTAATTAATATTTCTATAAAAATAAACTGATAAATAATTAAAATAAAAATTTATAATTATTCTGAATAAAAATTAAAATGAGATTTATGAATTATTATTAATGTTTACTAGTTTAATGATTTAAGTATTTAGAGGTTTTGTCATTTAAGAGTTTAGCAATTTATGTTTTTAGGCATTTAGTGGGTTATAGGTATTATTTAAACAATGAAAAAACAAAAAAAAATATTTTTGATATTTTTTCACATTTTCAAAGGTTATAACCTTTGAAAATTTTAAGAAATATTAATTTTTTTAAAAATGTGAATACAATAATTAGTAATAATAAATATTATAACTATATATAATATAAACTAAATATAAACAATTTTATTGATAGATATTATATCAAAATTTAAAAAATAAATTAATATGCTAGTATTAATATGTTAGATATAAATTAAAATATAATTAAAAAATCTAAAATGATTCAAAAACAATGTAAAATTTCTTACTAAATAATAATTTTTGTTTTTTAGTTTTTGCTATTTTTTCTAAGCTTATATATTTTTTTGATGAAAAATAAATTATTTAAATTATATTTGTATCTCTCATAATTTATTTTGTAATTTATATTTCAATATAGTATTTAAATTATATTTAAGGTTTACGAGTTTAAAGGTTTAAGTATTTAGGGGCTTCGGGTTTAGGAATTTATAGATTTTATGTGTTTAGGAATTTAATGGTTTATATGTTTTATTTAAACAATGAAAAACAAAAAATTTATTTTTGTTATTTTTTATCATTTTTGAAGGTTATAACCTTTGAAAATATAATAATTTTTAAATTTTTTTTATATGTGAATACTATATTTAGTTATGATAATCTTAATTATTATATATCATGTAAATTCAATAAAAACAATTATATTAATAAATATTATATTAATGATCAAAAAATAAATTAATAAACTATTATTAATAAGAAAGAGTTTATTTAAAATATATTTGCAAAACGTAAATTTATTCAAAATCAAAATAAAATATATTACTAAATAATAATTTTTTTGATGTTTTGCTTCTTTTTAAATGTTTTTTTTTAAAAAAATAAATTATTTAAATTATATTTGTCTTCCTCATTATTTATTTTAAAATTATAATTCTATAAAAATAAACTAATAAATAATTAAAATGAATATTTAAAACTATAATGAATATAAATAAAATAGAGATTTAATATTTATTATTCAGGATATACTAGTTTAATGGTTTAAGTATTTTGGTGTTTTGGGGTTTAGTGATTTAAGTGTTTAGGCCTTTAGTGATTTATAGTTTTTATTTAAAGAATGAAAAAATAAAAAAAAATAATTTTTAGTTTTTTTTTAATTTTTGAAGGTTATAACGTTTCAAAATATAATAATTTTTAATTTTTTTCAAAATGTGAATATAATATTTAGTTATAATAATATTAATAATTATATATAATGTAACTCAATATAAATAATTTTATTAATACATATTATAATAATGATCAATAAAAATTTAATAAACTATTATTAATAAGAATGATATAAATTAAAATATAATTACAAAATCTAAAATGATTCAAAATCAAAATAAAATATATTACTAAATAATAAATTTTTGTTTTTGAAATTTTTCCTCTTTTTATTAGGATATATATTTTTTTTGATGAAAAATAAAATATTTATATTAGATCTGTTCAAACTAATAATTTATTTTGTAATTAATATTTCTATAAAAATTAACTGATAAATAATTAAAATAAAAATTTTAAATTATACTTAATAAAAAATAAATTGAGATTTATGATTTTTTATTAATGTACACATGTTTAATGGTTTAAGTATTTAAAGGTTTTGTCATTTAAGAGTTTAGCAATTTATGTTTTTAGGCATTTAGCGGTTTATAGGTTTTATTTAAACAATAAATGAACAAAAAAAATTTGTAAGTTTTTTTCATTTTAATAGGTTATAACCGTTGAAAATATAATAATATTTAAAATTTTTTGAAATGTGAATACAATATTTAGTTATTTTAATATTAATAATTATATATCATATAAATTCAATATAAACAATTTTATTGATAGATAATATAATAATGATCAAAAATTAAATTAATACACTACTAATAATAAGATAGATATTAATTAAAAAATATTTACAATACCCAAGTAGATTCAAGATTAATCTATAATATATCACTATATAATAATTTTTAATTTTTTAATTCACTTCTTTTATAAGCGTATATATTTATTTTGATTAAAAATAAATTATTTAAATTATATTTGTTGCACTCATATATTATTTGGTAATATATATTTTATAAAAATAAACTAATAAATAATTAAAATCAATATTTAAAATTATAATAAATAAAATAAAAATTAGATTTATTAATTATTAAGTAGTATATAGCGGTTTAATGGTTTATGTATTTAGGAGTTTACTGATTTACCTATATATGCATTAAGTGGTTTATACCTTTTATTTAAAAAAATAAAATATCAAAAAAATTTGCTATAATTTTTTCTCATTTTCATAGGTTATAACCTTTGTAAATATTATAATATTTAAAATTTTTGAAATGTGAATACAATACTTAGTTATAATAATATTAGTAATTATATATCATATAAATTCAATAAACAATTTTATTGATATATATTATAATAATGATCAAAATTAAATTTATAAACTATTGATATTAAGATAGATATTAATTAAAAAATAATTACAAAACCCAAATTGATTCAAAATTATAGTAAAATATATTTCTGGATAACAATTTTTAATTTTTAAATTTTCACTTCTTTTATAAGCATATATATTTTTTTAATTATATTTGTCGCACTAATAATTTATTTTGTAATAAATATTTCTATAAAAATAAACTAATAAATAATTAAAATGAATATTTAAAATTATAATAAATAGAATTAAAAATTAGATTTATTAATTATTAAGTAGTATATAGCGGTTTAATGGTTTATGTATTTTGGCATTACGAGGTTTAGGAGTTTACTGATTTAACTAGTGCATGCATTTATTGGTTTATAAGTGTTATTTAAAAAAAATATCAAAAAATTTATTTTTTTTATTTTTTGATATTTTCAAAGGTTATAACCTTTAAAAATATAATAATTTTTAAATTTTTTTCAAAAGTGAATACAATATTTTGTTATAATAATCATTATATTTATATATCATATAAATTCAATATAAATATTTTTATTGATAAATATTCTAATGTTGATCAAAGAATAAATCAATAATCTATTATTAATAAGATAGATATCAAATTAGATATAATTACAAAACCTAAAATGATTCAGAAGTAAAGCAAAATATATTAATATATAATAATTTTTTGTTTTGAATTTTTTTTCTTTAAAAAGTTTATCTATATTTTTTTGATGAAAAATAATTATATAAATTATATTTGTCTAACTTAATTTATTGTGTAATTAATAATTATATAAAAATAAACTAATAAATAATAAAAATGAATATTTTAAATTATAATGAAAAGAATAATATTGAGATTTATTATTTATTATTTAGGGTATACCGGAATAAAATGATTATCTATTTAGGGGTTTCGAGATTTAGGAGTTATTGATTTAAGTATTTAGGCATTTAGTGCTTTATAGGATTTATTTAAACAATGAAATAACAAAAAAATTATTTTTGTTATTTTACATATTCAAAGGTTATAACATTTGAAAATATAATAATTTTAAAATTTTTTTAAAATGTGAATAAAATATTTAGTAGTAATAATCATTATAATTATATATAATTATTTTTTGTTTTTTAATTTTTACTTATTTTTATAAGATTATATATTTTTTATTAAAAGTAAATTATTAATATTATATTTTCCTGACTAATTATTTATTTTGTAATTAATATTTATATAAAAAATAAACTAATAAATATTTAAAATTAATATTTAAAATTATAATGAATACAAATTAAATTGAGATTTAATATTTATTATGGATGTATATGTAATTTATTTTTTGATAATCTGTTTGTATAAAGAAATATTTTTCTTTTTTAATATTTTCATGTAAGTGCAGGAAAAATAATATTAAGTGGCCGGGGATGCAGCAGTAGCACAACAATGGAAGTCTCACTAACCAGACAGCGGGCCAAAATTGGAGCAAAGCCTGACCCAATTTTTTGATCCGACCCGCTCTGGTTAAATGAACCGAAAGAAATTTTAATATAAAATATTTTTTAATTTTATTTTCGGGTGGCTGTTTTTGTTCCCGTGGAACTATTCATCATCTCTCTCTCTTCTCTCTTAGCGATTTATCATGACTATTTTGTGTGCTGCATACTATAAATCATTTCTGTTGCTTTAATCTGTAATGCAAAATCATTTTCTGGTGGATTTAGCTAGTCGTACGGAGCGACTAGCGAACCACGTTATTTTTGATGTTTATATCTCATTTTTTGATTATATCATGGATGGTTGCTGAATTGGGATATATATATTGTTTGTTTTCTGTTGGTTCTATGTTTTTGTATCTCAATCTCACTACCGTGAAAGCACAATTGCCCAACAATTATATATGGTATACCGGTTTAATAGATCGATTATTTAGGGGTTTTGTCGTTTAGGAGTTTAGCAATTTATGTTTTTAGGCATTTAGTGGTATATAGGTTTTATTTATATAATAAAAATTTAAAATTCTTTTTTTGATTTTGTCTAATTTTAAAATGTTATAATCTTTCAAAATAAAATAATTTTTAAAATCTTTTGAAATGTGAATACAATGTATAATTATATTAATCTTACTAATTATATATCATATAAATTAAATATAAATAATTTTAATGATAGATATTATAATAATGATCAAAAATTAAATTAATAAACTATTATTAATAATATAAATATTAATTAAAATATATTTACATAACACAAAATGATAAAAAATAAAATCAAAATATATTACTAAATAATAATATTTAATTTTAAAATTTTTCCATCTTTTTATAAGCTTATATTTTTTTATGATTAAAAATAAATCTTATAAATAATATCTATCTCACTCGAAATTTATTTTGTAATTAATTTTTCTAAAAAATTAAAATAAAATAATAAAGATGAATATTTAAAATTATAATAAATAGAAATAAAAATGAGATTTATTATTTATTAAATAGTATACAGCTGTTATAAGGTTTATGTATTTAGGGGTTTCGGGTTTTATGAGCTACTGATTTAAGTAAGTAGACATTTAGTGGTCTATAAATTTTATTTAAAAAAGAAATAACAAAAAATTTATTTTTTGTATTCTTTCTCATTTTTTAAGATTATAAGCTTTTAAAATATAATAATTTTTAAATTTTTTTTAAAAGTGAATACAATATTTATTTATAATAATTATATATCATATAAATTCAATATAAATAATTTTATTGATAGATAATCTAATAATTATCAAAAAATAAATTAAAAATCTATTATGAATAAGATTGATATTATTTAAAATATAATATCAAAACCAAAAATGATTCAAAAGCAAAGTAAAATATATTACTTAATAATAATTATTTGTTTTTATATTTTTATTCTTTTTATAAGCTTATCTATTTTTTGATGAAAAATAATTTTTATAAATTATATTTTTAACTCATAATTTATTTTATAATTAATATATATTTATAAATAAAAAACATAACAATCGAAATTAATTTTTTAAATTATAATGAAAACAAATAAAAATAAGATTTATTAATTATTATTTAGGGTATACCGGTTTAAAAAATTATTTATATAGGGGTATCAAGATTTTGTAGTTTAGTGATTTAAGTGTTTAGGCATTTAGTGATTTATAGGTTTTATTATTACAATGAAATAACAAAAAAAATATTTTTTTTTATTTTTTCATATGTTCAAAGGTTATAATCTTTGAAAATATAAAAATTTTAAAACTTTTTTCCAAAGTGAAAACAATATTTAGTTATAATAATTATTAAATTTATATATGATATAAATTCAATATAAATATTTTTATTGATAAATATTCTAATAATGATCAAAAAATAAATTAATAATATAGTATTACAAAGATAGATATCAATTAAAATATTATTACAAAATTTAAAATAATTCAGAAGAAAAGCAAAATATATTACTATATAATAATTTTTTGGTTTGAAAATTTTTTTTCTTTTAAAAAGTTTATCTATATTTTTTGATGAAAAATAATTTATATAAATTATTTTTGTCTAGCTCAATTTATTTTGTAATTATTAATTATGTAAATTTAATAATCAAATAAATAATTAAAATGAGTATTTAATATTATAATTAAAAAACATGAGATTTATTATTTATTATTTAGGGATACTATTTTAATTTAAATTAGATCTGTCTCACTAATAAGTTATTTTGTAATTAATATATGTATAAAAATAAACTGATAAATAATTACAATAAAAATTTAAAATTATACTGAATCAAAATTAAAATGAGATTTATGATTTATTATTAATGTATACTAGTTTAATGGTTTTGACATTTAGGAGTTTAGAGATTTATTTTTTTAGGCATTTAGTGATTTATAGGTTTTATTTAAACAATGAAATAAGAAAAAAAATATTTTTTTTTATTTTTTCACGTGTTCAAAAGTTATAATCTTTGAAAATATAAAAATTTTAAAACTTTTTTCAATAGTGAATACAATTTTTAGTTATAATAAATATTAAATTAATATATGATATAAATTCGATATAAATATTTTTATTGATAAATAATCTAATAATGATCAAAAAATAAATTAATAATCTATTATTAATAAGATAGATATCAATTAAAATATAATTACAAACCTTAATGATTCAGAAGCAAAACAAAATATATTACTATATAATAATTTTTTGTTTAGAAATTTTTTTTACATTTAAAAAGTTTATTTATAATTTTTTGATGAAAAATAATTTATATAAATTATTTTTTTCTAGCTCAATTTAATTTTTAATTAATATGTATATATAAATAAACAAATAAATAATTAAAATGAATATTTAAAATTATAATGAAAAAAATGAGATTTATTATTTATTTTTTAGGGATACTATTTTAATTTAATTTAGATCTATCTCACTAATAATTTATTTTGTAATTAATATTTCTATAAAAATAAACTGATAAATAATTACAATATAAATTTTAAATTATACTGAATAAAAATTAAAATGTGATTTATGATTTTTTATTAATTAATGTATACCAGTTTAATGGTTTTGACTTTTAGGAGTTTAGAGATTTATGTTTTTAGGAATTTTGTATTTTTAAGTGTTTTATTTAAACAATAAAATAACAAAAAAAAATTGTAATTTTTTCTCATTTTCAGAGGTTATAACCTTTGAAAATATAATAAAATTTAAGATTTTTTGATATGTGAATACAATATTTAGTTATAATAATATTAATAATTATATATCATATAAATTCAATAGAAATAATTTTATTTATAGATATTATAATAATGATCAAAAAAAAATTTATAAATAATTAATAATAAGATGTATATTAATTAAAAAATATTTAGAAAACCCAAATTGATTCAAAATTAAAGAAAAATATTTTACTGAATAATAATTTTTTATTTTAAAATTTTACTTCTTTTATACGCATATATATCATTTTTGATTAAAAATAAATTATTTAAATTATATTTGTCGTACTCATAATTTATTTATTAATTAATATTTATATAAAAATAAACAAATAAATATTAAAATGAATATTTAAAATTATAATGAAAAAAAATGATATTTATTCTTTATTATTTAGGGTATACCGGTTTAATTTAAATTATATCTGTCTTACTAATAATTTATTTTGAATTAATATTTCTAAAAAGATAAACTGTTAAATAATTAAAATAAAAATTTTAAATTATACTGAATAAAAATTAAAATGAGATTTATAAATTTTTATTAATGTATACCAGTTTAATGGTTTAAGTATTTAGAGGTTTTGTCGTTTAGAAGTTTAGTGATTTATGTTTTTAGGCATTTAGTGGTTTATAGGTTTTTTTAAACAATGAAATAACAAAAAAATTATTTTTTATATTTTTTCACATTTTTAAAGGTTATAACATTTGAAAATATAATCATTTTTAAATTTTTTTAAAATGTAAATATAATATTATGTTTTAATAATCTTAATAAATATAAGTCATTTAAATTCAATATAAATAATCACATTGCTAGATTTTATAATAATGATCAAAAAAAATTTAATAAATTATTATTAATAAGATAGATATTATTTAAAATATATTTGCAAAATCTAAATTTATTCAAAATCAAAGTAAAATATATTACTAAATAATTATTTTTTTTAATATTTTTCTTTATTTATATGTTTATATTTTTGTTTTTAAAAATAAATTATTTAAATTATATTTGTCTTACTCCTAATTTATTTTGTAATTTATAATTCTATAAAAATAAACTAATAAATAATTAAAATGAATATTTAAAATTATAAAGAATAGAAATAAAATTGAGATTTATTATTTATTATTCATGATATACTGGTTTAATGGTTTAAGTATTTATCTGTTTTATGGTTTAGGAGTTTAGTAATTTATTGTTTTTATTTAAAGTATTAAAAAAGAAAAAAATTAATTTTTTGATTTTTTTTAATTTTTGTAGGTTGTATCCTTTGAAAATATAATAATTTTTAATTTTTTTTAATGTGAATATAATATTTAGTTGTGATAATCTTAATAATTTTATATAATGTAAACTAAATATAAATAATTTTATTATTAAATATTATAATAATGATCAATAAATTAATTAATAAACTAGTATTAATAAGAATGATATAAATTAAAATCTAATTGTAAAATCTGAAATGATTGAAAATCAAAATAAGATATATTAATAAAAAATATTTTTTTATTTTTAAAATATTAACTCTTTTTATAAGCATATATATTTTTTTTGATGAAAAATAAATTATTGAAATTATATTTGTGTCACTAATAATTTATTTTGTAATTAATATTTCTATAAAAATAACTAATAAATAATTAAAATGAATATTTAAAATTATAATGAATCCTAATAAAAATGAGAATTATGATTTATTATTTAGACTATACTATTTTAATGTTTTGAGTATTTATGAGCATCGAGGATTAGGAGTTTAGTCATTCTAGTATTTAGTCATTTAGTGGTTTATAGGTTTTATTTAAAAAATAAAATAAAAAAAAGTATTTTTGTTATTTTTTCTCATTTTTGAAGGTTATAACCTTTGAAAATATAATAATTTTTAATTTTTTTTTGAAAAGTGAATACAATATGAAGTTAATAATCATAATAATTAAATAAAATATAAATTCAATATAAATTATTTTATTGGTATATATTATAATAATGATCATAAAAAAAATAAAAAACAATTATTAATAAGATAAATATTGTTTAAAATATATTTGCAAAACCTAAAATGATTCAAAATCAAAGTGAAATATTTTACTAAATATTAATTTTAAATTTTTAAATTTTTAAATTTTTGTATCCATTTATTTGCTTATATAATTTTTGATGAAAAATAAATTTTTTAAATTATATTTGTCTCACTAATAATTTCTTTTTATAATTTATATTTCTGTAAAAATAAACTAATAAATAATTAAGATGTATGTTTAAAATTATAATGAATACAAATAAAAATGAGATTTATTATTTATTATATATAGTATACCAGTTTAATGGTAAAATTATTTAGGGGTTTTGTCATTTATAAGTTTAGCAATTTATGTTTTTAGGCATTTAGTAGTTTTTTGGTTTTATTTATATAATAAAAATAAAAAAATTTTTTTTTGATTTTTTCTGATTTTCAAAGGTTATAACCTTAGAAAAGAAAATAATTTTTAAAATTTTTTGAAAATGTGAATACCATCTATAATTATATTAATCTTACTAATTATATATCATATAAATTAAATAGAAACAATTTTAATGCTAGATATTATAATAATGATCAAAAATTAAATTAACAAACTATTATTAAAAATCTAAATATTAATTAAAATATAGTTACATAACACAAAATGATTCAAAATCAAACCAAAATATATTACTAAATAATAATATTTAATTTTTAAATCTTTCCTTCTTTCTTTAAGCTTATATATATTTTTTTGATTAAATATAAATTATTTATATATTATTTGTCTCATTCAAAATTTATTTGTAATAAATATTTCTATAAAAATAAACTAATAAATAATTAAAATGAATATTTAAAATTATAATAAACAGAAATAAAAATTAGATTTATTAATTATTAAGTATTTTATAGAAGTTTAATGGTATATGTATTTAGGCATTACGGAGTTTAGGAGTTTACTGATTTAACTGTGTATGCATTTAGTGGTTTAAAGTTTTTATTTTAAAAATAAAATAAAAAAATTTATTTTTATTATTTTTTTATATTTTCAATGGTTATAACCTTTGAAAATATATTAATTTTTAAATTTTTTTTCAAAAAGTGAATAAAAAATTTATTTATAATAATCATGATAATTATATATCATATAAATTCAATATAAATAATTTTATTGATGGATTTTCTAATAATTATCAAAAAATAAATTAAAAATCTATTATGAATAACTTTGATATTACTTAAAATATAATATCAAAACCTAAAATGATTCAAAAGTAAAGCAAAATATATTACTTAAAAATAATTATTTGTTTTTAAATTTTATTCTTTTTATAAGCTTATCTATTTTTTGATGAAAATTAATTTTTATAAATTATATTTTTAACTCATAATTTATTTTATATTTAATATATAAAATTAAATAGAAAACTAAAGAATCAAAATGAATTTTTAAATTATAATGAAAACAAATAAAAATGAGATTTAGTAATAATTATTTAGTGTATACCAGTTTAAAGGATTATCTATATAGGGGTATCGGGATTTAGTAGTTTGGTGATTTAAGTGTTTAGGCATTTAGTGGTTTATAGGTTTTATTTAAAAAATAAAATAACAAAAAAAAATATTTTTTTTATTTTTTCACATGGTAAAAGGTTATAATCTTTTAAAATATACTAATTTTAAAATTTTTTTCAAAAGTGAATATAATATTTAGTTATAATAATTATTAAATATATATATCATATAAATTCAATATAAACATTTTTATTGAGAAATATTATAATAATGATAAAAAAATAATTTAATAATCTATTATTAATAAGTTAGATATAAATTAAAATATAATTACAAAACCTAAAATGATTCAGAAATAAAGCAAAATATATTACTATATAATAATTTTTTGTTTTTTTCTTCCTTTAATTAGTTTTCTATATTTTTTTGTTGAAAAAAAATTTATATAAATTATATTTGTAAAACTTATACTTTATTTTGTAATTAATATTTATATATGTATATATAAATAAATAATTAAAATGAATATTTAAAATTATTATTTATTATTTATTATTTAGAGTATACCGGTTTAATTTAAATTATATCTGTCCCACTAATATTTTATTTTGTAATTATTATTTCTATAAAAATAAACTGATAAATAATTAAAATAAAAATTTAAAATTATACTTAATAAAAATTAAATTGAGATTTATGATTTATTATTAATGTATAACAATTTAATGGTTTAAGTATTTAAAGGTTTTGTCATTTAGAAGTTTAGTAATTTATGTCTTTAGACATTTAGTGGTTTATAGGTTTTATTTAATTAATGAAATAATAAAAAATTTATTTTTGATATTTTTTCAAATTTTCAAAGGTTATAACATTTGAAAATATAATAATTTTAAATTTTTTAAAAAAGATTATATGTTATTTAGTAATAATAATTATTATAAGTATATATAATATCATCTAAATATAAACAATTTTATTGATAAATATTATATCAATTATCAAAAAAAAAATTAATAAACTATTATTAATATGATTGATATAAATAAAAATATAATTAAAAAACATAAAATGATTCAAAATAAAAAAAAAATTTATTACTAAATAATAATTTTTTTTTTAGTTTTTGCATCATTTTATAAGCTTATAAATTTTTTTGATGAAAAAAATATTATTTAAATTATATTTGTATCACTCATAATTTATTTTGTAATTAATATTTATATAAATTATTTAAATTATATTTAAGGTTTACGAGTTTAAAGGTTTAAGTATATAGGGTGTTCGGGGTTTAGGAGTTTAGAGATTTATGTATTTAGGCATTTAATGGTTTATAAGTTTTATTTAAACAATTATATCACAAAAAATTTATTTTTGTTATTTTTTATCATTTTTGAAAGTTATAACCTTTGAAAATATATTAATTTTTAAATTTTTTTATAAGTGAATACTAAATTTAGTTATGATAATCTTAATAATTATATATCATGTAAATTCAATATAAACAATTATATTTAAATATATTATATTAATGATCAAAAAATAAATTAATAAACTATTATTAATAAGATTGAAAATTATTTTAAATATATTTGCAAAACGTAAATTTATTCAAAATCAAAGTAAAATATATTACAAAATAATATTTTCTTTGATGTTTTGCTTCTTTATATAAGGTTATATTTTTTGTTATTAAAAGTAAATTATTTAAATTATATTTGTCTTCCTCATAATTTTTTTAATTTATAATTATATAAAAATAAACTAATAATTAATTAAAATGAATATTTAAAATTATAATGAATAAAAATAAAATTATAATGAATACAAATAAAATAAATATTTATTATTTATTATTCAGGATATACTAATTTAATGGTTTAAGTATTTATGTGTTTTGGGGTTTAGTGATTTAAGTGTTTAGGCTTTAAGTGATTTATAGTTTTTATTTAAAGAATGAAAAAATAAAAAATTTAATTTTTTGATTTTTGTTAATTTTGAAGGTTATAACCTTTGAAAATATAATAATTTTTTATTTTTTTTAATGTGAATATAATATTCAGTAATAATAATCTTAATAATTATATATAATGTAAACTCAATATAAATAATTTTATTAATAGATATTATAATAATGATCAATGAAAAATTTAAAAAATTATTATTAATAAGAAAGATATAATTTAAAATATAATTGTAAAATCTAAAATGATTGAAAATACAAATAAAATATATTACTAAATAATAAATTTTTGTTTTTAAAAATTTGCCACTTTTTATAAGGATATATATTTTTTTTTGATGAAAATAAATTATTTTTCATATTTTGTATTTAATTTATTTTTTTTTGATGATAAATTTTTATTTCATATTTTTAAATAAATATATTTAAATTAGATCTGTCTCACTGATAATTTATTTTGTAATTAATATTTCTATAAAAATAAACTGATAAATAATTAAAATAAAAATTAATGTACACCTGTTTATTAATGTAAACCTGTTTAATGTTTTAAGTATTTATATTTTTTTTCTTTTAAGAGTTTAGCAATTTATGTTTTTAGGCATTTAGTGGTTTATAAGTTTTATTTAAACAATAAAATAACAAAAAAAAATTTGTAATTTTTTCACAATTTATTGGTTATAACCTTCGAAGATATAATAATATTTAAAATTTTTTGAAATGTGAATACAATATTTAGTTATAATAATATTAATAGTTATGTATCATATAAATTCAATATAAACAATTTTATTGATAGACAATATAATAGTGATCTAAATTTAAATTAATAAGCTATTAATAAAAAGATTGATATTAATTAAAAAATATTTACAAAACCCAAATTGATTCAAAATTAAAGTAAAATATATTACCGGATAATAATTTTAAATTTTTAAATTTTTACTTATTTTATAAGCATTATTTTTTTTGATTAAAAATAAATTAATTAAAATATATATGTGCTCTCATAATTTAATTTGTAATAAATATTTCTATAAAATAAACTAATAAAAAATTAAAATGAATATTTAAAAGTTTAATAAATAGGAATAAAAATTAGATTTATTAATTATTAAGTAGTATATAGTAGTATAATGGTTTATGCATTTAGAGATTATGTGGTTTAGGAGTTTACTAATTTAACTGTGTATGCATTTAGTCGTTTCTATTTTTTATTAAAAAAATAAAATAATAGAAAATTTATTTTTATTATTTTTTAATATTTTCGAAGGTTATAACCTTCGAAAATATAATAAATTATAATTTTTTTTTAAATGTGAATACAATATTTAGTTATAATAATAATTATATTTATATATCATATAAATTCAATATAAATAATTTTATTGATAAATATTCTAATAATGATCAAAAAATAAATTAATAATCTATTTTTAATAGGATAGATATCAATTAAAATATAATTACAAAACCAAAAATGATTAAGAAGAAAAGTAAAATATATTACTATATAATAATTTTTTGTTTTGAAATTTTTTTTTCTTTTAAAAAGTATATCAATAATTTTTTGATTAAAAATAATTTATATAAATTATATTTATCTAACTCAATTTATTTTGTAATTAATATTTATATATAAATAAACAAATAAATAATTAAAATGAATATTTAAAATTATAATGAAAAAAAATAAGATTTATTATTTATTATTTAGGGATACCGATTTAATTTAAATTAGATCAATCTCACTAATAATTTATTTTGTAATTAATATTTATATAAAATAAACTGATAAATAATTAAAATAAAAATTTAAAATTATAATGAATAAAAATTTAAATGAGATTTATGATTTATTATTAATGTATACCAGTTTGATGATTTAAGTATTTAGATGTTTTGTCGTTAAGAGTTTAGCGATTTATGATTTTCGGCTTTTAGTGGTTTATAGGTTTTATTTAAAAAAAAAATAACAAAAAAATTTTCTATAATTTTTTATCATTTTCATAGGTTATAACATTTGAAAATATAATAATATTTAAAATTTTTTGAAATTTTAATACAATATTTTGTTATAACAATATTAATATTTATATATCATATAAATTTAATATAAATAATTTTATTGATAGATATTATAAGAATGATTAAAAATTAAATTTATAAACTATTAATATTAAGATAGATATTAATTAAAAAATATTTACAAAACCCAAATTGATTCAAAATTAAAGTAACTTATATTACTAGATAATAATTTTTAATTTTTAAATTTATACTTCTTTTATATGCGTATATTTTTATTAGAAAAATAATATATTATTTAAATTATATTTATACCACTCATAATTTATTTTGTAATAAATATTTCTAAATAAATACACTAATAAATAATTAAAATGAATAATTAAAAATATAATAAATAGCAATAAAAATTAGATTTATTAATTATTAAGTAGTATTAAGCAGTTTAATGGTTTATGTAATTAGGCATTACGGGGTTTTGGAGTTTACTGATTTAACTTTATATGCGTTTAGTAGGGCTGCTCATGGGACTCGGAGATTCGCGACCCGACCCGAAGTCTTGTCCCGAAAGAATCGGGACTGAGAAAAATCCATTGACTTTGACTTTTCCCATCCCATCCTGTCACGTATTTTTTTTTTGGGATGGTTCCGGATCTTAAATAATATCCATCTCGAGAACCGTCCCATCCTAATAAATAGATACTAGAACCAAGAATATATATATATAGCATGAAGATGCCACCAATTCTGCTACTGCTCATCCAATTCCGACGCACCTATAGCTGTTCCGAGGAGTTCCATGCCACCTCACGTCGTTCCAGTCGTGTTCAGCTAGGTCCAGCCCTTGTCCGTCGCAATTCTAGTTGCCTCCACCGTGTCTCAGATGCCTCAACCTTTTGGTTTGTTTTTCTAAGGAGAATTGAGTGATTAATTATTATTATTATTATTATTATTATTATTATTATTATTATTATGTGTCGGAGTCATTTTGTTGAGTATTGGTTGTGGTATTGTGGTTGGGCCGAATGAGTAGGTTGAATGTGTTACAGTCAGTTTTGTAGAGCTTGCTTGTTTGAAATATTTATATGTATATATGCTTACATGTCATATTAATTAATGACAATGCAGATGGCACAATCCAGAGGTAAACGAAAAATACAATAAATTGAAGATGATCACATCTCAAATGATCAAAGTAATGGTAAATCCAATCATCATCCTTTCACGAACCCTCCTATTGCTACAGCAAGTTCTTTAATTCCAATTGTAAAAGAAAGACAAGGTACATCTGAACCTCAAGCTCATAAAAAGTATAAGTCTGCTGTTTGGAAAACTTATGAGATATTAGTTGATTTAGAGGGAAATGAAACTGGTAGGGTAGCTTGTATATGGTGTAGGAAAGAATAATTGGCAAAAAGTGATCAAGATATTTTGGGTTTATGGAAATACTTGAGAGAGACTTGTAGGAAATTTCCACACAAAAAAGAATTAATAAAAGCTCCTAAAGGTAAAGACAAGTCAAAATCTTTGTAGAGTTTCATTAATGGTACTAGTTCAGAGGATAACAAATTAACTTGTTGGCAATTTGATCAACAAATAGTTAGGGAGGTTTTGGTGAAAATGATCATAAAATATGAATTGCCTTTTTGTTTTGTTGAGAGGGATGAGTTTAAGGAGTTTTGTGAATTTCGTGTGCCTCAATTTAAAATTCCATCTTGGCACTCTACACTAATGGATTGTTTTTTTTTGTTTGTGAAGGAAAAGAAGAAATAATTAGATAACTTATCATCTCATTGTTTTAAAGTTTCATTGACTACTGACACTTGGACTAGCATTCAAAATTTCTCATATATATGTTTGACTGTTCATTACATTGATTCTCAATAAAATATGCATAAAAGGCTTTTGAACTTTTGTCTAATTAAAAGTCATTCTGGAGTTAATATTAGAAATGCTATTGAGTTTTGCATGAATGAATCGGGTTTGAAAAAGTTGTTGTTCATTACTGTTGACAATGCATTAAATAATGATGTTGTAGTTGAACAATTGAAAAAAAGGCTTGTGAAGAAAAGTGTTGTACCTTTGAGAGGCGAGCATTTTCATATGAGATGTTGTGCTCATATCCTAAACTTAATTGTCAGAGATGGCATTACAGTAGTTGAGGTTGCTATTCAAAAAATTAGAGGTGTGGTGAAATATGTGAGGAGCAGTCCTAAAAGATTAGATATGTTTAAGTTATGTGTTGAAGAAACAAACTTGACATATGGATCTTCATTGCAATTATATTGTCTTACAAGATGGTATTCAACTAATTTGATGCTACAAACAAATATAAAATATCAATAAGAATTTGATAAGTTAGAGGAAAAAGTCAAAAGGTTTTTCAAGGAGTTTGGTTCAAACTTTCCAACTGAGAGAGACTAAACAAACGCCAAAATTTTGGCTCGTTTCTTGAAAACTTTTTATGAGGTAACTTGTAAATTTTCTGGCTCATAATATTCTACCTCTAGTGTTTATTTTCCTAAGATTATTCGAATTTCGAAAAAAATTGAGCTTTGTGAAAATAGTAGAGATACAATGGAGTCTAAAATGGGTATCAAAATGAGGCATAAATTCAACAAATATTGGGGTTCTCTTCAGTCAACAAATATTATGCTTTTTGTAGCAGTAGTGTTGGATCCTTGATATAAGTTCAAATATCTCAAGGTTAAGTACACTTAGCATTATGGAGAGGAATTGGCTAAAAATTTGGTGAAAAAGGTTATAAATGCTTTAAATGAGATGATGGATGATTATAAAGATTTAAATGAATACGAATCAAAAAAAGATGATTTATCTTCTACTGTGTTGAAGAAAAATGATAATTTCTTTGATGGTAGTGATACTTATGTTGATGATTTTTTTTGTTGAATTGGAGAAAGAACAAGAAGTTGCATCTTTGGAAGAGTTGGATAGATGCTTGGAGAACAAACTTGACAAAAATAGAATTAATTTTGATCTTCTAAACTTGTGGAAGGTAACTGAGGTTAGGTAACCTTCTTTGAAAAATGTAGCAAGGGATGTATTTGCTATCCAAGCATCTATTGTGGCCTACAAATCTACATTTATCACTGGGGGGAGAACTTTAAATAAATTTAAGATTTATTTAACACCTATTACAGCTAAAGTTCTCATATGTCAACAAGATTAGTTGAGAAGTTCAAACAAACCTATTTAAATTGAAGAATTAGTTCCAGATCTTGATTATAGTGAATCAGGTTAGTATACAAATCTTGTAAATTTTAATTTCACATTTACTTATTTTATTCATTCAATTTAATAAAAATATGGTTCAATTACAATTTTCAGAGGGGTCACAAGATCCAAATATTCTTCCAACTATAGTTGGCCAACTAAATTTGGAATGGGTGTATTAAATTTTATAAAGTTAATATTTTGATTTTTTATTACTCTTTCATCTTAGAAATTTATGTCTACATGATTAACACATTTTCATCATTGGTTGTCCTTCTACAATGGAGGAAGAAAAGGAATGAGTTGTAGAAGAGATAATTAATTGGGTTTGGATTTTCGTTGATGTTCCGGGACTGACCTTTGAAATTATTATTATAATGGTTGTTATTAGTTGTATTTTTTTGTTATATTAAGTTCCTTAATTTTAGCAATTACTTAAGTAGTAATTGATGCTACCAATATTTGTGGTCATCTTTAGCTATTCCTTAATATTTTAAGTAATTGTTTAAAAAATGTAGTATTGCTATTATGGTTAACTTTCACTCGGTTTAACAAAACCAACGTGTGAAAAAACAAAGAACCAAATTAAGCACACAACTCGGTCCCGGTCTATTTAACATTTCTATCATTTTCTACACATCAAAGCTTTTGACAAGGTATTGGAACTCGTTTGTGGTATTCAGCTATTTGACAATACAAATTTGGCTCAATTTGTGTTTGAAAGATATATAACTAAGGAATGATAAATTGTACAACAAAAGGTTTAGACATGAACTAACTTGGCCGGTTTGAAGAAAATAAATTGAAAATAATGACCGAACTCTGTTCCGTCCCAGAATAGTTTTCTCCTACCCAAAATACCCGATCTTCATCCCATCCCATCCCGATATTTTCAACCTATGAGATGGGTCTGGATCTTGAAAAAAAAATCTCCGAACTGTGGGAAGGGACTAGTGATTTGTAATCTCCATCCCGTCTAATCCCATGATCACCCCTAGCATTTAGTGGTTTATAGGTTTTATTTAAAAAATAAAATAACAAAAAATTTAATATAACGTTTGAAACTATCACAATTTTTAAATTTTTTTTAAATGTTAATACTATATTTAGTTATGATAATCTTAATAATTATATATAATGTAAATTCAATATAAATAATTATTTTGATAAATATTATAATAATGATCATACAAAAGATTAATAAACAATTATTAATAAAATAAATATTGTTTAAAATAAATTTACAACACCTAAAATGATTTAAAATCAAAGTGAAATATATTACTAAATATTAATTTTAAATTTTTAAAATTTTGTATCCATTTATAAGCTTATATATTTTTTGATGAAAAATAAATTATTTAAATTATATTTGTCTAACAATTAATTTATTTTTTAATTTATATTCCTATAAAAATAAACTAATAAATAATTAAAAAATATATATAAAATTATAATGAATTCTTATAAAAATGATTTTTATCATTTATCTTTTAGGGTATACATATTTAATGGTTTAAGTTTATTGTGGTTTTGAGGTTAATGAGTTTATTGATTTTATAAGTTTACACATTTAGGTTTTATTTATTGATTATAGGTTTTATTTATTCAATGAAATAACAAAAAAAATTATTTTTAATGAATTATCGTGATTTTTAAAGGTTATAACCTTTGAAAATATAATAATTTTTCATAGTTCTAAAATATGAATACAATACTTAGTTATAATAATCTTAATAATTATATTTGATGTATATTCAATAAAAAAAATTTATTAATATATATTATTTTGATGATCAAAAATTAAATTAATAAACTATTATTAATAAAACAGATATTAATTAAAATATATTTACAGAACCCAAAATAATTCAAAATCAAAGTAAATTATACTACTAAATAAATTTTTAAATTTTTGAAATTTTATTTATTTTTATAAGCTTATATTTTTTTCATAAAAAATAATTTATTTAATTTATATGTGTCTCACTAATTATTTATTTTGTAATTAATATTAATATAAAAATAAAATAAAAAATAATTAAAATGAATATTTAAAATTATAATGAATACAAATAAAAATGAGGTTTATTATTTAGGATATATAGGTTTAATGGTTTAAGTATTTAGGGGGTTTTGGGGTTTTTTGAGTCTAGAGATTTAAGTGTTTAGGCATTTAGTGGTTTATAAGTTTTATTTAAATAATAAAATAATAAAAAAATTATTTTTGTTATTTTTTCATTTTTGAAGGTTATAACCTTTGAAAATATAATAATTTTTAATTTTTTTTCTAAAGTAAATATAATATTTAGTTATAATAATCTTAATAATTATAAGACATTTAAATTCAATATAAGTAATTTTATTGTTAGATATTATAAAATTGATCAAATAATAAATTAATAAACTATTCTTAATAAGATTGATAGCAATTATAATATAATTGCAAAACCTATATATAATGATTCAAAATCAAAGTAAAATATATTAGTAAATAATAATTTTTTGTTTTTAAATTTTTACTTCTATTTATAAGCTTTTTTTTTTTTGATTAAAAATAAATTATTAAAATTATAGTTGTCTCGCTCATTATTTATTTTGTAATTAATATTTCTATAAAAAATAAACTAATAAATAATTAAAATGAATATTTAAAATTATAATGAATACCAATTAAAATTAGATTTATGATTTATTATATATGTATCCCAGTTTAATGGTTTAATTATTTAGGAGTTTTCAAATTATGTTTTTAGGTATTTAGTGGTTTACAGGTTTCATTTATATTATAAAAATTTAAAAATCTTTTTTAGATTTTTTCTGATTTTCAAAGGTAATACCCTTTAAAAATAAAATAATTTTTAAAATTTTTTGAAATGTGAATACTATGTATAATTATATTAATCTCACTAATTATATATAATATAAATTCAATAAAAAACAATTTTAAAGATAGATATTAAAATAATGATAAAAATTTAAATTAATAAACTATTATTAATAATATAAATATTATTTAAAATATATTTACATAACACAAAATGATTCAAAATCAAATCAAAATATATTACTAAATAATAATATTTAATTTTTAATTTTTTTTTCTTTTTATAAGCTTATATTTTTTTTGATTAAAAATAAATTCTTTAAATAATATTTGTCTCACTCGATATTTTATTTTGTAATTAATTTTGTTTTTAAATTTTTATTATTTTTATAAGCTTATCAATTTTTTAATTAAAAATAATTTTTATAAATTATATTTTTAACTTATAATTTATTTTATAATTAATACGTATATAAAAATAAAAAACTAAACAATCAAAATTAATTTTTTAAATTATAATGAAAAATAAAAATGAAATTTATAATTATTATTTAGGGTGTACCGATTTAAAGGATTATCTAGATAGAGGTATCGGGATTTTGTAGTTTACTCATTTAAATGCTAAGGCATTTAGTGGTGTATAGGTTTTATTTAAAAAATAAAATAACAAAGAAAAATATTTTCTTTTTATTTTTTCACATTTTCAAAGGTTATAACAGTTGAAAATATAATAATTTTAAAATTTTTTTCAAAAGCGAATACAATATTTAGTTATAATAATCATTATATTTATATATCATATAAATTCAATATAAACATTTTTATTGATAAATATTCTAATAATGATGAAAAAATAACTTAATAATATATTATTAATAAGATAGATATCAATTAAAATATAATTACAAAACCTAAAATGATTCAGAAGCAAAGCAAAATATATTACTATATAATAATTTTTTGTTTTGAATTTTTTTTCTTTTAAAAATTTTAACTATAATTTTTTAATGAAAAATAATATACATAAATTATATCTATGTAACTAATAAATTCTTTTGTAATTAATATTTATATAAAAATAAACAAATAAATAATTAAAATGAATATTTAAAATTATAATTAAAAATAATGAGATTTATTATTTATTATTTATTATACACGGTATACCGGTCTAATATAAATAAGATCTGTCTTACTAATAGTTTATTTTTTAATTAATATTTGGATAAAAATAAACTAAAAATTAATTAAAATAAAAATTTAAAATTATACTGAATAAAAATTAAAATGATATTTATGATTTATTATTAATGTAGACTAGTTTAATGGTTTAAGTATTTAGAGGTTTTGTCTTTTAGGAGTTTAGCGATTTAGGTTTTTAGGCATTTAATGATTTATTGGTTTTATTTAATCAATAAAATAACAAAAATTAAATTTGTAATTTTTTCTGATTTTCATAGGTTATAACCTTTGAAAATATAATAATATTTAAAATTTTTGGAAATGTGAATATAATATTTAGTTATAATAATATTAATAATTATATATCATATATATTCAATATAAATAATTTTATTTTTAGATATTATAAAAATGATCAAAAATTAAATTAATAAACTATTAATAATAAGATAGATATTAATTAAAAGATATGTACAAAACCCAAATTGATTCAAAATTAAAGTAAAATATATTACTTGATAATAATTTTAGTTTTTAAATTTTTAGTTCTTTTATAAGCGTATATATTTTTTTTGATTAAAAATAAATTATTTTAATTATATTTGTCGCACTCATAATTTATTTTATAATAAATATTTCAATTAAAATAAACAAATAAATAATTAAAATGAATATATAAACTTTAATAAATAGAAATTAAAATTATATTTATTAATTATTATATATTATATAGTAGTTTAATGGTTTATGTATTTAGGTATTACGGGGTTTAGGTGTTTACTAATTTAATTGTGTATGCATTTAGTGGTTTATAGGTTTTATTTAAAAAATAAAATAACAAAACATTTATTTTTATTATTTTTTTATTTTTTCAAAGGTTATAACCTTTGAAAATATAATAATTTTTAAATTTTTTTCAAAAGTGAATTCAATATTTAGTTATAATAATCATTATATTTATATATCATATAAATTCAATATAAACAATTTTTTTGATAAATATTCTAATAATGATAAAAAAAGAATTAATAAACAATTATTAATTAATTAGATATCAATTAAAATATAATTACATAACCTAAAATGATTCAGAAGTAGAGCAAAATATATTACTAAATAATAAATTTTAGTTTTTAAATTTTTTATTCTTTTTATAAGTTTATCTATATTTTCTGATGAAAAATAATTTATATAAATTATATTTGACTAACTCATAATTTATTTTGTAATTAATATTTATATAAAAATAAACGAAAAAATAATTAAAAAGAATATTTTAAATTAAAATAAAAAAAATAATATTGAGATTTATTATTTATTATTTAGGGTATACTAGTTTAAAAAGATTATCTTTTTAGGATTTTAAAGATTTAAAAGTTTTTGATTTATGTGTTTAGGCATTTTATTGGTTTATAGAATTTATTTAAACAATGAAATAACAAAAAAATTATTTTTGATATTTTCTCACATTTTCAAAGGTTAAAACCTTTGAAAATATATTAATTTTAAAATTTTTTTAAAAAGTAAATACAATATTTTATAATAATTATCATTATAATTATATATAATATAAACAAAATATAAAGATTTTTATTGATAGATATTAAATCAATTATCAAAAAATAAATTAATATGTTATTATTAATATGATAGATATAAATTAAAATATAATTGGTAAACCTAAAATTATTCAAATTCAAAGTAAAATTTATTACTAAATAATAATTTTTGTTTTTTACTTTTTGCTTCTTTTTATAAGCTTTTTTTTTTGATGAAAAATAAATTATTTAAATTAAATATGAAACCCTTATAATTTATTTTGGAATTAATATATTATTAAATTATTTAAATTATAATTAAGGTTTACGAGTTTAAAGGTTAATGTGTTTAGGGGCTTTTGTGTTAAGGAGTTTAGAGATTTAAATGTTTAGAGATTTAGTAGTTTATAATTTTTATTTTAACAATGATATAACATAAAATTTATTTTTTTATTTTTTCTAATTTTTGAAGGTTATATCCTTTTAAAATATAATAATTTTTAAATTTTTTTCTAATGTAAATATAATATTTAGTTATAAAAATCATAATTATTATAAGACATTTAAATTGAATATAAGTAATTTTATTGTTATATATTATAATATTGATCAATTAATAAACTATTCTTAATAAGATTGATTGCAATTAAAATATAATTGCAAAACCTATATATAATGATTCAAAATCAAAGTAAAATGAATTACTAAATAATACTTTTTGTTTTTAAATTTTTATTTCTTTTTATAAGCTTATATTTTTTTTTGATTAAAAATAAATTATTAAAATTATTTTTGTCTACCACATTATTTATTTTGTAATTAATATTTCTATAAAAAATAAACTAATAAATAATTAAAATGAATATTTAAAATTATAATGAATACAAATCAAAATGAGATTTATGATTTATTATATGTGGTATACCGGTTTAATGATTTGATTATTTAGAAGTTTTGTCGTTTAGAAGTTTATCAATTTATGTTTGTAGACATTTAGTGGTTTATAGGTTTTTTTTATATAATAAAAAGAAAAATTTTTTTTTTTAGATTTTTTCTGATTTTCAAAGGTTAAAACCATTAAAAATAAATTAATATTTAAAATTCTTTGAAATGTGAATATAATATTTAGTTATAATTATATTAATAATTATATATGATATAAATTTAATATAAATTATTTTATTGATAGATATTATAATAATGATCAAAAATTAAATTAATAAACTATTAATAATAAGATAGATATTAATTAAAAAATATTTACAAAACCCAAATTGATTCAAAATTAAAGTAAAATATATTACTGGATAATAATTTTTAATTTTTATATTTTTAATTCTTTTATAAGCGTATATATATTTTTTAATTTAAAATAATTTTTTTATATTATATGTGTCGCACTCATAATTTATATTGTAATAGAAATTTCAATAAAAATAAACTAATAAATAATTAAAATGAATATTTAAAATAATAATAAATTGAAATAAAAATTCAAGTTATAAATTATTAAATAGTATAAAGCGGTTTAATGGTTTATGTATTTAGGCATTACGGGGTTTAGGAGTTTTCTAATATAATTGTGTATGCATTTAGTGGTTTATAGGTTTTATTTAAAAAATAAATTAACATATAATTTTTTTATTATTGTTTCATATTTCCAAAGGTTATAACCTTAGTAAATATAATAATTTTAAAATTTTTTTCAAAAGTGAATTCAATATTTAGTTATAATAATCATTATATTTATATATCATATAAATTCAATATAAACAATTTTATTGATAAATATTCTAATAATGATCAAAAGATAAATTAATAAAAAATTATTAATAAGATAGATATCAATTAAAATATAATTACAAAATCTAATATGATTTAGAAGGAGAGGAAATTATATTACTATAAAATAAATTTTAGTTTTTAAATTTTGTATTCTTTTTATAATTTTATCTATATTTTTCGATTAAAAATAAATTATATAAATTATATTTGTCTAACTAATAATTTATTTTGTAATTAATATTTATATAAAAATAAATGAATAAATAATTAAAATGAATATTTAAAATTATAATGAAAAAAATAATATTTAGATTTATTATTTATTATTTAAGGTTACTGGTTTAAAAGGATTATTATTTTTTATTTAGGGTTTTAGAGATTTAGGAGTTATTTAATTAAGTGTTTAAGCATTTAGTGGTTTATAGGTTTAATTTAAACAATGAAATATCAAAATAAAAATATCTTTTCGATTTTTTCACATTTTCAAAGGTTATAAAGTTGGAAAATATAATAATTTTAAATTTTTTTTCAAAAGTGAATTCAATATTTAGTTATAATAATAATTATATTTAAATATCAGATAAATTCAATATAAACAATTTTATTGATAATTATTCTAATAATGATCAAAAAATAAATAATTAATCTATTATTAATAAGATAGATATCAATAAAAATATAATTACAAAACCAATAATGATTCAGATGCAAAGCAAATTATATTATTATATAATAATTTTTTGTTTTTAATTTTTTTTTCTTTTAATAAGTTTATCTATATTTTTTTTGATGAAAAATAATTTATATAAAATATAATTGTCTAACTCGTATTTTATTTTGTAATTAATATTTATATAAAAATAAACAAATAAATAATTAAAATGAATATTTAAAATTATAATTAAAAAAATAGAAATGAGATTTATTGCTTATTATTTAGGATCTATCTGATTATAAAAATTATCTATTTAGGGTTTTCGAGATTTAAAAGTTATTCATTTAAGTATTTAGGTATTTAGTGGTTTATAGGTTTTATTAAAACAATGAAATAACAAATAAATTATTTTTGATATTTTTTCAAAATTTCAAAGATTATAACCTTTGAACATATAATAATTTTAAAATTTTTTAAAAATGTGAATACAATATTTAGTAATAATAATTTTTATAACAATATATAATATAAACTAAATATAAACAATTTTATTGATAGATATTATATCAATTATTAAAAAATAAATTAAAAAACTATTATTAATATAATAGATATAAATTAAAATTTAATTACAAAAACAAAAATGATTAAATATCAAAGTAAATTTAATACTAAATAATAATGTTTGTTATTAGTTTTTGGCTCATTTTATAAGATTATAAATTTTTTTGATATAAAATAAATTATTTAAATTATATTTGTATCACTTATAATTTATTTTTTAATTAATATTTCAATAAATTATATAAATTATATTTAAGGTTTACTAGTTTAAAGGTTTAAGTATTTAGGGGCTTTGGGTTTTAGGAGTTTAGAGATTTATGTGTTTAGGTATTTAATGGTTTATAAGTTTTATTTAAACAATGATATAATGAAAAATTTATTTTTCGTTATTATTTCTAATTTGTTATGGTTATAACATTTGAAAATATAACAATTTTTAAATTTTTTTTAAATGTGAATACTATATTTAGTTTTGATAATATTAATAATTATATATCATATAAATTCAATATAAACAATTATATTGATAGATATTATATTAATGATCAAGAAATAAATTAATAAACTATTATAAATAAGATAGATATTAATTAAAATATATTTGCAAAACTTAAATTTATTCAAAATCAAAGTAAAATAAATTACTAAATAATAATGTTTTTGATATTTTGCTTCTTTTTATAAGTATATATTTATTGTTCTTAAACATATATTATTTAAATTATATTCTTCTTCCTCATAATAAATTTTGTAATTTATAATTCTATAAAAATAAACTAAAAAATAATTAAAATGAATATTTAAAATTATAATGAATACAAATAAAAGTGAGATTTATTATTTATTATACAGGATATACAGTTATAATGGTTTAGGTATTTAGGTGTATTGGGGTTTATTGATTTAAGTGTTTATGCCTTTAGTGATTTATTGTTTTTATTTAAAGAATGAAAAAACAAAAATTTAATTTTTTTTATTTTCGAAGGTTATAACCTTCGAAAATATAATAATTTTTAATTTGTTTTAACTGTGAATATAATATTTAGTTATAATAATCTTAATAATTATATATAATGTAAACTCAATATAAATAATTTTATTAATAGATATTATAATAATGATCAATACATAATTAATAAACTATTATTAACAAGAATGATATAAATTAAAATATAAAATCAAAATCTAAAATGATACAAAATCAAAATAAAATATTTTACGAAATAATAATTTTTTTTAAAAAAATTGTGCCTATTTTTATAAGCTTATATTTTTTTGATGAAATATAAATTTTTTAAATTATAAATGTCTCACTAATAATTTATTTTGTAATTAATATTTCTATAAAAATAAACTGATAAATAATTAAAGTAAAAATTTAAAATTATACTGAATAAAAATTAAAATGAGATTTATGATTTATTATTAATGTATACCAGTTTAATGGTTTTGAGATTTAAATTTTCTGAAATGTTAATACAATATTTAGTTATAATATTATTAATAATCATGCATCATATAAATTCAATATAAAAAATTTTATTGATAGTTATTATAATAATGATCAAAAATTAAATTAATATAATATTAATAATAAGATAGATATTCATTAAAAAATATTTACAAAACATAAATTGATTCAAAATTAAAGTAAAATATATTAGTAATTCATAATTTTTAATTTTTAATAATACTTCTTTTAAAAGCGTATATATATTTTTTGATTAAAAATAAATTATTTAAATTATATGTGTCGCAATCATACTTTATTTTGTAATAAAAATTTCTATAAAAATAAAATAATAAATAATTAAAATGAATATTTAAAATTATAATAAATTTAAATAAAAATTCAATTTATTAATTATTAATTAGTATATAGCAGTTAAATGGTTTATGTATTTAGGCATTACGGGGTTTAGTAGTTTTTAGATATAACTGTGTATGCATTTAGTGGTTTATAGTGTTTATTTAAAAAATAAATTAACAAAAAAATTTTTTTTATTATTTTTTGATATTTTCAAAGGTTATAACCTTTGAAAATATAATAATTTTTAAATTTTTTTCAAAAGCGAATTCAATATTTAGTTATAATAATCATTATATTTATATATCATATAAATTCAATATAAACAATTTTACTGATTAATATTCTAATAATGTTCAAAAATTAAATTAATAATCTATTATTAATATAGATAGATATCAATTAAAATAATAATTATAAAATTACAATGATTCATAAGTTCAAACCAAAATATATTACTATAAAATAATTTTTTGTTTTAGCATTTTTTTTTTATTTTAAAAGTTTATCTATTTTTTTTGATTAAAAATAATTTACATAAATTTATTTTTCTAACTCATAATTTATTTTTTATATAATATTTATATAAAAATAAACAAA
>JAREIK010015492.1:0-69487 GCA_029783825.1 Sapria himalayana | reverse complement strand
TATTTAAATTATATTTGTGTCACTAATAAATATTTTTTAATTTATATTTTTATAAAAATAAACTAATAAATAATTAAAATATATATTTAAAATTATAATGCATACTAATAAAAATGAGATTTATTATTTATTATTTAGGGAATAACTATTTAATTGTTTAAGTTTTTTTTTGTTTTGGGGTTAATGAGTTTATTGATTTATAGGTTTACACATTTAGGTAATTATAGGTTTTATTTAATCAAAGAAATAACAAAAAATTTATTTTTATGAATTTTCGTGATTTTCAAATGTATAACCTTTAAAAATATAATAATTTTTTAATAGTTATAAAATATGAATACAATACTTAGTTATGATAATCTTAAAAATTATATTTGTTGTAAATTCAATATAATAAAATTTATTAATATAAATTATTATAATGATCGAAAAATAAAATAATAAACTATTATTAATAAGATAGATACAAATTAAAATATATTTGCAGAAACCAAAATAATTTAAAATCAAAGTAAATTATATTACTAAATAAATTTTAAATTTTGAAATTTTGTTTATTTTTATAAGCTTATTTTTTTTATAAAAAAGTAATTTTTTAAATTATATAAGTCTCACTCATTATTTAATTTGTAATTATTATTTCTATAAAAATAAAAATAAGATTTATTATTTATTATTTAGGTTATATAGGTTTAATGGTTTAAGTATTTAGGGATTTTGGAGTTTAGGTTGTCTAGAGATATAAATGTTTAGGCATTTAGTGGTTTATAAGTTTTATTTAAATAATAAAATAATAAAAAATTATTTTTGTTATTTTTAATTTTAGAAGGTTATAACCTTGGAAAATATAATAATTATTAAATTTTTTTCAAATGTAAATATAATATTTAGTTATAATAATCTTAATAATTATAAGACATTTAAATTGAATATAAGTAATTTTATTGTCCGATATTATAAAAATGATCGAATAATAAATTAATAAACTTTTATTAATAAGATTGATAGCAATTAAAATATAATTGCAAAACCTATATATAATGATTCAAAATCAAAGTAAAATATATTACTAAAAAATTTTTTTTTGTTTTTAAAATATAAAAATGAGATTTATGATTTATTATATGTGGTATACTGCTTTAATGGTTAAATTATTTAGGAGTTTTGTCATTTAGGAGTTTATCAATTTATGTTTTTAAGCATTTAGAGGTTAATAGGTTTTATTTATATAATAAAAATAAAAAAACTTTTTTAGATTTTTTCAGATTTTCAAAGGTTATAACCCTTAAAAATAAATTAATATTTAAATTTTTTTTGAATTGTCAATATAATATTTAGTTATAATAATTTTAATAAATTACAAAACTAAATTGATTCTAAATTAAAAAAAATATATTATTGGATAATAATTTTTAATTTTTAAATTTTTACTTCTTTTATAAGCGTATATATATTATAAATTATATGTGTAGCACTAATAATTTATTTTGTAATAAAAATTTCTATAAAAATAAACTAATAAATAAATAAAATGAATATTTAAAATAATAATAAATTGAAATAAAGAACCAATTTATTAAGTAGTATATAGCGGTTTAATGGTTTATGTATTTAGGCATTACGAGGTTTAAAAGTTTATTGATATAACTGTGTATGCATTAAGTGGTTTATTGGTTTTATTTAAAAAATAAAATAACATAAAATTTATTTTTATTATTTTTTCATATTTCCAAGGGTTATAACCTTTGTAAATATAATAATTTTTATATTTTTTTCAAAAGTGAATTCAATATTTAGTTATAATAATCATTATATTTATATATCATATAAATTCAATATAAATAATTTTATTGATAAATATTCTAATAATGATCAAATAATAAATTAATAAATGATTATTAATAAGATAGATATCAATTAAAATATAATAACAAAATCCAAAATGATTCAGAATGGAGAGCAAAATATATTACTATATAATAAAATTTAGTTTTTAAATTTTTTATTCTTTTTATAAGTTTATCTATATTTTTCGAAGAAAAATAATTTATATAAATTATATTTGTTTAACTCATAATTTATTTTGTAATTAATATTTATATAAAAATAAACAAATAAATAATTAAAATGAATATTTAAAATTATAATGAAAAGAATAATATTGAGATTTATTATTTATTATTTATGGTTACCGTTTTAAAAGGATTATTATTTATTATTTGGGGTTTTAGAGATTTAGGAGTAATTGAATTAAGTGTTTAGGCATTTAGTGGTTTATTGGTTTTATTTAAACAATGAAATATCAAAAAAAATATTTTTTTTATTTTTTCACATTTTCAAAGGTTATAACTTTGAAAATATAATAATTTTAAAAATTTTTTCAAAAGTGAATTCAATATTTAGTTATAATAATCATTATATTTATATATAATATATTCAATATAAATAATTTTATTGATAAATATTATAATAATGATCAAAAAATAAATTAATAATCGATTATTAATAATATAGATATCAATTAAAATATAATTACAAAACCAATAATGATTCAGAAGCATAGCAAATTATATTATTATATAATAATTTTTTGTTTTTAATATTTTTTTCTTTTAATAAGTTTATCTATATTTTTTTAATGAAAAATAATTTATATAAATTATTATTTCTAACTCATAATTTATTTTGTAATTAATATTTATATATAAATAAACAAATAAATAATTAAAATGTATATTTAAAATTATAATGTAAAAAATAAAAATGAGATTTATTGTTTATTATTTAGGATATATCTGAATAAAAAAATTATCTATTTAGGGTTTTCGAGATTTAGAAGTTATTCATTTAAGTATTTAGGCATTTAGTGTTTTATAGATTTTATTTAAACAATGAAATAACAAATAAATTATTTTTGATATTTTTTCGAATTTTCAAAGATCATAACCTTTGAAAATATAATAATTTTAAAATTTTTTAAAAATGTGAATACGATATTTAGTAATAATTATTATTATAACAATATATAATATAAACTAAATATAAACAATTTTATTGATAGATATTATATCAATTATCAAAAAATAAATTAATAAACTATTATTAATATGATAGATATAAATTAAAATTTAATTACAAAAACTAAAATGATTAAAAATCAAAGGAAATTTATTACTAAATAATAATTTTTGTTTTTTTTAGTTTTTGACTCATTTTATGAGATTATATATATTTTTGATAAAAAATAAATTTTTTAAATTATATTTGTATCACTCATAATTTATTTTGTAATTAATATTTCAATAAATTATTTAAATTATATTTAAGGTTTACGAGTTTAAAGGTATAAGTATTTAGGGGTTTCGGGGTTTAGGAGTTTAGAGATTTATGTGTTTAGGTATTTATTTGTTTATAACTTTTATTTAAACAATGATATAACAAGAAATTAATTTTTGTTATTTTTTCTCATTTTTGAAGGTTATAACCTTTGAAAATATAACAATTTTTAAATTTATTTAAATGTGAATACTATATTTAGGTATGATAATAATAACAATTATATATCATATAAATTCAATATAAACAATTATATTGATAGATATTATATTAATGATAAAAATTTAATTAATAAACTATTATAAATAAGATAGATATTATTTAAAATATATTTGCAAAACCTAAATTTATTCAAAATCAAAGTAAAATAAATTACTAAATAATAATGTTTTTGATGTTTTGCTTCTTTTTATAAGTTTATATTTTTTGTTCTTAAAAGTATATTTTTTAAATTATATTTGTCTTCCTCATAATATATTTTGTAATTTATAATTCTATAAAAATAAACTAAAAAATAATTAAAATGAATATTTAAAATTATAATGAATACAAATAAAAGTGAGATTTATTATTTATTATTCAGGATATACAGTTTTAATGGTTTAGGTATTTAGGTGTTTTGGGGTTTAGTGATTTAAGTGTTTATGCCTTTAGTGATTTATAATTTTTATTTAAAGAATGAAAAAGCAAAAAATTTAATATTTTATTTTTATTTTAATTTTTGAGGGTTATAACCTTTGAAAATATAATAATTTTTAATTTTTGTTAAATGTGAATATAATATTTAGTTATAATAATCTTAATAATTATATATAATGTAAACTCAATATAAATAATTTTATTAATAGATATTATAATAATGTTCAATAAATAATTAATAAACTATTATTAAAAAGAATGATATAAATTAAAATATAAATGCAAATTCTAAAATGATACAAAATCAAAATAAAATATTTTACTTAATAATAAATTTTAGTTTTTAAAATTGTGCCTATTTTTATAAGCTTATATTTTTTTTGATGAAATATAAATTATTTAAATTATATCTGTCTCACTAATAATTTATTTTGTAATTAATATTTCTCTAAAAATAAACTGATAAATGATTAAAATAAAAATTTAAAATTATACTGAATAAAAATTAAAATCAGATTTATGATTTATTATTAATGTATACCAGTTTAATAGTTTTGATATTTAAAATTTTCTGAAATGTGAATATAATATTTAGTTATAATATTATTAATAATCATACATCATATAAATTCAAAATGAACAATTTTATTAATGGTTATTATAATAATGATCAAAAATTAAATTAATAAACTAATAATAATAAGATAGATATTCATTAAAAAATATTTACAAAACCCAAATTGATTCAAAATTAAAGTAAAATATATTACTAGATAATAATTTTTAATTTTTAAATTTTACTTCTTTTATAAGCTTATATATACTTTTTGATTAAAAATAAATTATTTAAATTATATTTGTCTTACTCATTATTTATTTTGTAATAAATATTTCAATAAAAATAAACTAATAAATAATTAAATGAATATTTAAAATTATAATAAATAGAAATAAAAATTAGATTTATTAATTATTATGTATTATATGGCGGTTTAATGGTAAATGTATTTAGGTATTACGGGGTTTTGGAGTTTACTAATTTAATTGTGTATGCATTTAGTGGTTTATAGGTTTTATTTAAAAAATAAAAAAAAATTATTTTTATTATATTTTGATATTTTCAAAGGTTATTACCTTTGAAATTATAAAATTTTTAAATTTTTTTCAAAAGTGAATTCAATATTTAGTTATAATAATCATTATATTTATATATCATATAAATTCAATATTAACAATTTTAGTGATTAATATTCTATAATGATCAAAAAATAAATTAATAATCTATTATTAATAAGATAGATATTAATTAAATAATAATTACAAAACATAAAATGATTCATAAGCAAACCAAAATATATTACTATATAATAATTTTTTTTGTAATTTTTTTTATTTTAAAAGTTTATCTATATTTTTTTGATTAAAAATAATTTACTTAAATTATATTTGTCTAACTCATAATTTATTTTTTATATTAATATTTATATAAAATTAAACAAATAAATAATTAAAATGAATATTTAAAATTATAATGAAAAAAAATGAGATTTATTATTTATTATTTAGGGTATACCTGTTTAATTTAAATTATATATGTCTCACTAATAATTTATTTTGTAATTAATATTTCTATAAAAATAAACTGATAAATAATTAAAATGAATATTTAAAATTATAATGAATACTAATAAAACTGAGATTTATGATTTATTATTTAGACTATACTAATTTAATCTTTTAAGTATTTATGGGCTTCGGGGTTTAGGAGTTTAGTCATTTTAGTATTTAGTCATTTAGTGGTTTATAGGTTTTATATAAAAAATAAAATAACAAAAATTTTATTTTTGTTATTTTTTCTCATTTTCGAAGGTAACCTTTGAAAAGATAATAATTTTTAAATTATTTTTGAAAAGTGAATACAATATGAAGTTATAATAATCATAATAATTATATATCATATAAATTCAATATAAACTATTTTATTGATATTTATTATAATAATGATCATAAAAAACTAATAATCTATTATTAATAATATAGATATTGTTTAAATTATATTAGCAAAACCTAAAATGACTCAAAATCAAAGTGAAATATTTTACTAAATATTAATTTTAAATTTTTAAATTTTTGTATCCATTTATAAGCCTGTATATTTTTTGATGAAAACTAAATTATTTAAATTATATTTGTCTCTCTAATAATTAATTTTTTAATTTATATTTCTATAAAATTAAACTAATAAATAATTAAAATGTATATTTAAAATTATAATGAATACTAATAAAAATGAGATTTATGATTTATTATTTCGGGTATTACTATTTAATTGTTAAAGTTTTTTGTGGTTTTCGGGTTAAGGAGTTTATTGATTTATATGTTTGCACATTTTCGTGTTTATAGGTTTTATTTAATCAATTAAATAACAAAAAATTTATTTTTATGAATTTTCGTGATTTTCAAAGGTTATAACCTTTGAAAATATAATAATTTATTAATAGTTCTAAAATATGAATACAAAACTTAGTTATACAAATATTAATAATTACATTTTATGTAAATTCAATATAAAAAATAATTTATTTAAATTATATCTGTCTCACTCATTATTTATTTAGTAATTAATATTTCTATAAAAATAAACTATAAATAATTAAAATGAATATTTAAAATTATAATGAATACAAATAAAAATGAGATTTATTATTTATTATTTAGGTTATATAGGTTTAATGGTTTAAGTATTTAGGGGTTTTGGGGTCTAGGAGTCTACAGATTTAAATGTTTAGGCATTTAGTGGTTTATAAGTTTTATTTAAAAAATAAAATAATAAAAAAATTATTTTTGTGATTTTTTATCATTTTTGAAGGTTATAACCTTTGAAAATATAATAATTTTTAAATTTTTTTTAAATGTAATTATAATATTTAGTTATAATAATCTTAATAATTATAATACATTTAAATTCAATATAAGTAATTTTATTGTTAGATATTATAAAATTGATCAAATAATATATTAATAAACTATTCTTAATAAGATTGATAGCAATTAAAATATAAATGCAAAACCTATATATAATGATTCAAAATCAATGTAAAATATTTTACTAAATAATAATTTTTTGTTTTTAAATTTGTACTTCTTTATATAAGCTTTTTTTTGATTAAAAATAAATTATTTAAATTATATTTGTCTCTCATTATTTATTTTGTGATTGATATTTCTATAAAAAATAAACTAATAAATAATTAAAATGAATATTTAAAATTATAATGAATACAAATTAAAATGAGATTTATGATTTTTTATATATGGTATACCGGTTTAATGGTTTGATTATTTAGGAGTTTTGTCATTTAGGAGTTTAGCAATTTATGTTCTTAGGCATTTAGTGGTTTATAGGTTTTATTTATATAATAAAAATTTAAAATTCTATTTTGGATTTTTTCTAATTTTCAAAGGTTATAACCTTTGAAAATAAAATAATTTTTAAAATTTTTTGAAATGTGAATACCATGTATAATTATCTTAATCTTACTAATTATATATCATATAAATTCAATATAAATAATTTTAATGATAGATATTATAATAATTATAAAAAAAATCAATAAACTATTATTAATAATATAAATATTAATTAAAATATATTTACATAACACAAAATGATTCAAAATCAAATCAAATATATTAGTAAATAATTATATTTAATTTTTAAATATTTCTTCTTTTTATAAGCATATATTTTTTTATTAAAAAAATTATTTAAATAATATTTGTCTCACTCGAAATTTATTTTGTAATTAATTTTTCTAAAAAATTAAACTATAAATAATTAAAATGAATATTTAAAATTATAATAAATAGAAATAAAAATTAGATTTATTATTTATTAAGTAGTATATAGAGGTTAAAAGGTTTATGTATTTAGGGGTTTCAGAATTTATGAGCTTATTTATTTAAATAAGTAAGCATTTAATGATCTATAGGTTTTATTTTAAAAATGAAATAACAAAAAATTTATTTTTATTATTTTTTCTCATTTTTTAAGGTTATAACATTTCAAAATATAATAATTTTAAATTTTTTTTCGAAAGTGAATTCAATATTTAGTTATAATAATTATTATATTTATATATCATATAAATTCAATATAAACTATTTTATTGATAAATATTCTAATAATGATCAAAAAATAAATTAATAATCTATTATTAATAAGATAGATATCAATTATAAAATAATTACAAAACCTAAAATAATTCAGAAGCAAAGCAAAATATATTACAATATAATAATTTTTTGTTTTGAATTTTTTTTTATTTTAAAAATTTTATCTATATTTTTTGATTAAAAATAATTTATATAAATTATATTTGTCTAACTCATAATTTATTTTGTAATTAATATTTATATAAAAATAAACAAATAAATAATTAAATTTGAATATTTAAAATTAAAATGTAAAAAAAATGAGATTTATTCTTTATTATTTAGGATATAACGGTTTAATTTAAATTAGATATGTCTCACTAATAATTTATTTTGTAATTAATATTTCTATATATATAAACTTATAAATAATTAAAATAAAAATTAAAATTATACTGAATAATTAAAATAATTTATTTTGTTTATCTCTCAACTCTAGAATGATTGCTAAAGCTCTAACCAAAATAATAGGAGCTTTTACTTTATCTCTATTATGTCTCATCATATTTGATGTTGAATCACTGGGCTATCAATGGTAATTTGACTCATGTATGCTAACAGACTAAACCAAAGTTGTACCACTATGTGTTGAAATAGCTAGTTGTTTAGGATGCTATTTATATATATTATTGAAATTTCTTCTAAAATATCTATCATGCACACACTCAAAGAAATTTATTAAAACATATTTCACCTCTAAAAAAATAACCACCTTGTAGCCTATTAGAACAAATTAGCCCCAGTGCGGTTTGAGCATGGCAAGAAGTATGGGCTCTCTTTCAATAAAGAATCAAAAAATTTATTTTATTGGCATGTCTAAGCCTTTTTTTATATCCTAATGGATATGAAAAGTATTATTTCTTTCTTTTTATATTAAATGAGTTATGTATACAAGCTCACAATACCCAAAAAGGTGTAAATGAATCATATTCAAATGTATAAAAGGTTTTAATCATTGCTCAAAATATTAGTCTTGCATATTTACAATTGAGATCACAAATCAAAGAAAAAAGCCATAGTGATATTTCCAATCCCACGAATTTTAGCTATAGAAAGTTATAAAGAGTAGTACTCGAGCTTTAACTATTTCTAGGGTTATGAGTTTTTCTCTTGAGGTATGTCCAAAGGTACAATCATTCCTAGTGCAATGAGTTTGCAATATAAAAATAAAATGCACAACTATGGTCATATCCAATACTGTGACCTAGTATTATAGTGATTAAATATGTATTCATGATCATTCTTAGTGCCATAACAATATGTTCAACAGAGAGACACAAGTTATGGCATATTCTCATCGATATGATTTTGTGTTTTAGAGACAAAATATACAATCATGACCTTTGCTAATGCTACAATAATCTAAAGCAAGAAAGAGACGAAATCCATAACTCACCCCTTGAGTCATGACTTTGTGTTACATATACAAAAAGATAAAACTGTGAAATTCCTAAAAGTTGTGAATTTCAATTTAAATTTAACATTTAGTCATTTGATTATAAAAGTGCAAAACATGAGATTTAGGATTTAGGGTTTATGGATTAGGGTTATAGTTTATTGTTTAAGGTTTAGGATTTAAAGTTTATGGTTTATGGTTTTTTTTTGTTTTTTTTTGGAAAAAACACACTTTATTTATCATTTAGGCACACCACTTACAAGAGACTAAAAGCTGACTAATTTAGGCCAGCCCACCAAATCCTATGCACCTTAATGATTCTATGCATAAAATACATAAAAAAACATAATGCCTAATAATTCCAAGCATTCGAATACAACTAAAATCACCTGGCATTCCATCACTTCAGAGTCGGCATTGAGTCATTATGCACACTACGTCTTTTCCATTCGGATTTGTCCAAGCCTTTTGGAGGAACCTGAATGATGCACCATATTAAAACTATGCAAATATAAGATTGTGCATGTGTGTGACATGCAGCATCAAGCGTTTGCCTATGTCATTGCTATGTAATTGAATACATGTAAAACTGAATACCCATAAATCCACAAGTCCATATCTACGGCTCTTTGTCAATTCTTTCTTATCTCTAAATTCCACATTCGTTTGCTACAATTATCTTCGAAAGAGTATCTCTTGGGTTAGAATGCTTCCTCCTCGAGCTCCAAGAAGTGGCTGTATGTTGCACCGATAAAATATCAAAAAATATGCGTGCATCGGTGTGCATGTGTGATTTGATCCATCTCCTAGTATAATTATCTACGCGTACAACCAAACAAGAATACAAGTAAAATTACAAAATGCTATAAAGATGGGTCTTTTGCTCCCGGGAGTGTAGCATCACCTAATGTGTATTTACAAAATGCATTAGTGGGCCCCACTTAGAGATACTCATGGGTCCAGTTGCCCACATTGCATGCTACATAGAGAACAGACAAGATTGTGTGTGTGAGTATGTCATGATCCATCTCTACAAGTACATGGTGCATTCAAAGTCCAAAATACAAATAAGACTACAAACATAAACTACAAGTTTGAATCTTTCGGTCCCATGTGGCGGGTCTGGACTCCATTGCTTACTGGCCCTGTGTAGTGATGCTTCGGATTTTTCCGGCTCTTCAATTAAACATGGATTACCCGGTACTCTTGTTGGGCGACGATTGGGTGGCTCTATATGTTGTTTGATAGGGCTAGTGGGACCCGCTCCGAGCTACTCCTGGGTTTACTCCCGACCACATTGCTCAGTCTCGTCAGTTGTCTGAATGTTATCATCCCGGCTTGCTAGTTGGAACCTCTACAAGCTGGTGATCGAAACTTCTGGCTGCTTCCAGCAATTGTTGGCCCCTCTAAATGCTACACCAAAATGGACAAGAATAATGGCATGTGTGTACTATTGTCCGTCGCTATGTGTGTCTGGTGCATAGTATCAAGGTTTAGGAGTTTAGTAATTTAAATATTTAGGTATTTTGTGTTTTATAGGTTTTATTTAAATAATTAATTAACAAAAAAATTATTTAAATGATTTTTTCTCATTTTCAAGGTTATAACCATTTAAAATTTTTAATTTTTAATTTTTTTTCAAATGTTAATATAATATTTAATTATAATAATCATAAAAATTAAATATCATGTAAATTAAATATACAAAATTTTATTGATCGATATTATAATACTGATCATAAAATAGATTAATAAACTATTATTAATAAGATAGATATTAATTAAAATATATTTGCAAAACCTAAAACGATTCAAAATCAAAGTGAAATATATTACTAAATAATAATTTTTATTTTTAAATTTTTGATTCTTTTTATAAGCTTATAAATTTTTTTGATGAAGATAAATTATTTAAATTATATTTGTCTCATTCATAATTTTATTTTGCAATTAATATTTCTATAAAAATAAACTAATAAATAATTAAAATGAATATTGAAATTATAATGAATACAAATAAAAATGAGATTTATGATTAATTATTTAGGGTACACCGGTTTAATGGTTTAACTATTTAGAAGTTTAGGAGTTTAGTGATTTAAGTTTTTAGGGCATTTAGTTGTTTATATGTTTTATTAAAATAATGAAATAACAAAAAAATTCTTTTTCAAATTTTTTATCAATTTTGAAGGTTATAACCTTCATAAATATAATAATTTTTAAATTTTTTTCAAATATAAATACAATCGTTAGTTATAATAAACTTAATAATTGTATATCATGTAAATTAAAAATAAACAATTTTATTGATAGATATTAATAAACTAATATAAATATAAATATAAATATAATAATGATCAACAAATAAATTAATAAACTATTATTTATTGATAGATAGTTATGTATTATTTATAAATACTTAAACCTTTAAAGATGGTTAAAATGTTTAAGTGTTTAAGGGTTTTTGGGTTTTAGGGTTTAGTAGTTTAATGATTTAAGCGTTGAGACATTTAGTAGTTTATAGGTTTTATATTAACAATAAATTAACAAAAAATTTATTTTTTTCATTTTATCTCATTTTCAAAGATGATAACCTTTAAAAATATAATAATTTATAAATTATTTTAAAATGTAAATATAATATTTAGTTATAATTATCTTAATAATTATATATCATGTAAATTCAATATTAACAATTTTATTGATATATATTCTAATAATGATCAAAAAATAAATTAATAATCTATTATTAATAAGATAGATATCAATTAATATATAATTACAAAACCTAAAATGATTCAGAAGCAATGCAAAAAATATTACTATATAATAATTTTTTGTTTTGAAATTTTTTTTTCTTTTAAAAAGTTTATCCATAATTTTTTGTTGATAAATAATTTATATAAATTATTTTTGTCTAGCTCAATTTATTTTGTAATTAATATTTATATATAAATAAACAAATAAATAATTAAAATGAATATTTAAAATTATAATTAAAAAAAATGAGATTTATTATTTATTATTTAGGGATACCGGTTTAATTTAAATTAGATCTTTCTCATTAATAATTTATTTTGTAATTAATATTTCTATAAAATAAATTGATAAATATTTTAGAATAAAAATTTAAAATTATACTGAATAAAAATTAAAATGAGATTTATGATTTATTATTAATCTATACCAGTTTAATGGAATAAGTATTTAGAAGTTTTGTCATTTAGGAGTTTAGCAATTTGTGTTTTTAGGCATTTAGTGGTTTATAGGTTTTATTTAAACAATAAAATAACAAAAAAAAATTGGTAATTTTTTCTCATTTTCATAGGTTATAACGTTTGAAAATATAATAATTTAGTTTTTTTTTAAATGTGAATACAATATTTAGTAATAATAATTATTATAATTATATATAATATAAACTAAATATAAACAATTTTATTGATAGATATGATATCAATTATCAATAAATAAATTAATGTTCTTTTATTATTATGATTGATATAAATTAAAATATAATTAAAAAAACCTAAAGTGATTCAAAAACAATGTAAAATTTATTACTAAATAATAATTTTTGTTTTTTAGTTTTTTCTTCTTTTTATAAGCTTATATATTTTTTTGATGAAAAATAAATTATTTAAATTATATTTGTATCACTCATAATTTATTTTGTAATTAATATTTCAATTTATTATTTAAATTATATTTAAAATTTACGAGTTTAATGGTTTAAGTATTTAGGGGCTACAGGATTTAGGAGTTTAGAGATTTATGTGTTTAGGCATTTAATGGTTTCTATGTTTTATTTAAACAATGATATAAGAAAAACTTAATTTTTGTTTTTTTATCATTTTTGAATGTTATAACCTTTGAAAATATAACAATTTTTAAATTTTTTTTAAATGTGAATACTATATTTAGTTAAGATAATCTTAATAATTATATATCATGTAAATTCAATATATATAATTATATTGATAGATATTATATTAATTATCAAAAAATAAATTAATAAACTATTATTAATAAGAAAGATTTTATTTAAAATATATTTCCAAAACATAAATTTATTCAAAATCAAAATAAAATATATTACTAAATAAGAATTTTTTTTGATGTTTTGCTTCTTTTTATAAGTTTATAATTTTTTTTATTAAAAGTAATTTATTTAAATTATATTTGTCTTCCTTATAATTTATTTTTAATTTATAATTCTATAAAAATAAACTAATAAATAATTAAAATGAATATTTAAAACTAAATGAATACAAATAAAATAAAGATTTATTATTTATTATTCAAGATATACTAGTTTAACTGGTTTAAGTATTTAGGTATTTTGGGGTTTAATGATTTAAGTGTTTAGGCCTTTTGTGATTTATGTTTTTATTTAAAGAATGAAAAAATAAAAAATGTAATTTTTGATTTTTTTTAATTTGTGAAGGTAATAACCTTTGAAAATATAATAATTTTTAATTTTTTAAAATTTGAATATAATTATAGTTATAATAATCTTATAATTATATATAATCTAAACTCAATATAATTAATTTATTAATACATATTAATAATGATCAATAAAAAATTAATAAACTATTATTATAAAAATGATATAAATAAAATATAATTCTATAAATCAAAAAATGTTTCAAAATCAAAATAAGATATATATAATACAAATTTTTTTTTTTAAAATTCTGCCTCTTTTTACAAAGATATTATTTTTTTGAGAAAAATAATTTATTTATAATTTATGTCTCACTAATAATTTATTTTGTAATTAATATTTTATAAAATAAACTGATAAATAATAAAATATAATTTAAAATTATACTTAATAAAAATTATATTGAGATTTATGATTTTTTATTAATGTACACATGTTTAATGGTTTAAGTATTTTGAGGTTTTGTCATTTAAGAGTTTTGCAATTTATGTTTTAAGGCATTTATTGATTTGGTTTATTTAAACAATACAATAACAAAAAAAAATTTGTAATTTTTTCTCATTTTAATAGGTTAACCTTTGAAAATATAATAATATTTAAAATTTTTTGAAATGTGAATACAATATTTAGTTATTTAATATTAATCATTATTATTCATATAAATTCACTATAAACAATTTTATTGATAAATAATTTAATAATGATCAAAATTAAATTAATAATCTATTAATAATAAGATAGATATTAATTAATAAATATTTACAATACCAAAATCGATTCAAGATTAAACTATAATATATTACGGTATAATAATTTTAATTTTTAAATTTTTACTTGTTTTATAAGCATATATATTTTTTTATTAAAAATAAATTATATAAATTATTGTGTCGCATCATAATTTATTTTGTAATAAATATTTTATAAAAATAAACTAAAAAATAATTAAAATCAATATTAAAATTATTAAATAAAAAAAAATTAGATTTATTAATCATAAGTAGTATATAGTGGTTTAATGGTTTAGTATTTAGGAGTTTATTGATTTACCTATATATGAATTTAGTGGTTATATGTTTTATTAAAAATAAAATAACAAAAAATTATTTTTTTTATTTTTTGATATTTTCAAATGTTATAACCTTTGAAAATACAATAAATTTTAAATTTTTTCTAAAGTAGATACAATTTTATTAAACTTACTATATTTATATATCATATAAATTTAATATAAACTATTTTATTAATAAATTTTCTAATAATGATCAAAAAATAATTTTAATAATCTATATTAATAAGATAGATATGAATTAAAATATAATTACAAAACCTAAAATGATTCAGAAGCAAAGCATAATATATTACTATATAATAATTTTTTGTTTAAAATTTTTTTTTCTTTTAAAAATTTTATGTATCTTTTTTGATTAAAAATAATTTAGATAAATTATTTTTTTCTAACTCATAATTTATTCTGTAATTAATATATTTATAAAAATAAACAAATAAATAATTAAATGAATATTTAAAATTATATAAAAAATGAGATTTAATATTTATATTTAGGGATACCGGTGTAATTTTAAATTAGAAATTTATCACTAATAAGTATTTGTAATTAATATTCTATAAAAATAAACTAATAAATATTAAAATAAAAATTTAAAATTATACTGAATAAAATTTAAAATGAGATTTATTTTTATTATTACTGTATACACTTTAATTGGTTAGTATTCAAGGGTTTTTCATTTAGGATTTTAGTGATTGTATGTTTTTAGGCTATTAGTGGTTTGTATGTTTTATTTAAAAAATAAAATATCAAAAAAAATTTCTATAATTATTTCTCATTTTCAAAGTTTATAACGTTTGAAAATATAATAAAATTAAAATTTTTTGAAATGTGAATACAATACTTAGTTATAAATAATATAATAATTATATCATATAATTCAATATAAATTTTATAGATATATATTAAAATAAGGATCAAAATTAAATTTATAAACTATTGATATTAAGATAGAATATTAATTAAAAAAATTACAAAACCAAATTGATTCAAAATTATAGTAAAATATATTTATGGATTAAAATTTTTAATTTTTTTAAATTTATACTTCTTTTATAAGCATATATAATTTTTAAATTATATTTGTCGCACTCATAATTTATTTGTAATAAATATTCTATAAAATTAACTAATAAATAATTAAAATGAATATTTAAATTATAATAAATAGAATTAAAAATTAGATTTATTAATTATTAAGTAGTATATAGTGATTTAATGGTTTATGTATTTTGGCATTACAGGTTTTAGGAGTTACTAATTTAACTATGCATGCATTTAGTGGTTTATACGTGTTATTTAAAAAAATATCAAAAAATTTATTTTTTTATTTTTTGATATTTTCAGAGGTATAACCTATGAAAATAAAATAATTTTTAAAGTTTTTTCAAAGTTTACAATATTTAGTTATAATAATCTTTATATTTATATATCATATAATTCAATATAAATATTTTTATTGATAAATATTCTAATAATGATTAAAGAATAAATTAATAATCAATTTAATAGGATATATCATTAAATATAATTACAAAACCTAAAATATTATAAACAAAGCAAATATATTACTTTATAATAATTTTTTGTTTTGAATTTTTTTTGTTTTAAAAAGTTTATCTAAATTATTTGATAAAAAATAATAATATAAATTATATTGTCTAACTCAATTTATTCTGTAATTAATATTATATTAAATAAACGAATAAATAATTAAAATGAATATTTTAAATTATAATGAAAAACATAATATTGAGATTTATTATTTATTATTTAGTGTATGCCAGTTTAAAATGATTATTTATGTAGGGTTTTCGAGATTTAGGAGTTATTGATTTAAGTAATTAGGCATTTAGTGGTTATAGGATTTATTTAAACAATGAAATAACAAAAAAAATTATTTTTGTTATTTTTTACATTTTGATATGTTATAACATTTGAAAATATAATAATTGTTAAAATATTTTAAAATGTCAATAAAATATATAGTAATAATAATTTTTAATTATATATAATATAAACTAATTAAAAATAATTTTATTGATAGATATGATATCAATTATCAAAAAATAAATAATAAACTATTATTAATATGATAGATAAAATTAAAATAATTATAAACCTAAAATGATTCAAAATCAATGTAAAATTTATACTAAATAATAATTTTTGTTTTTAAATTTTTACTTCTTTTTATAAGATTATATTTTTTTTATTAAAAGTTATTAATATTATATTTGTCTGACTAATTATTTATTTATAATTAATATTTATATACAGAATAACTAATAATATTTAAAATGAATATTTAAATTATAATGAATACAATTAAAATGAGATTTAAGATTTATTATTCTGTATGTGTAATTTATTTTTTGATAATCTATTGTATAACCAAATTTTTTCTTTTTTAATATTTTCATGTAATTATAGCAAAGGAAATCTTAAGAGGTTGGGGATGTAGCAGTAGCACAAAACGGAGGTCACGCGACCAGACAGCGGGCAAAATTGGAGTAGAGCCTACCTGTCTCATGATTTGACCCACTCCGGTTAAATGAACTAAGATAAAATTTAATATAAAATGTTTATAATTTTATTTCAGGTGGTTGTTTTTGGACCCGTGGAAACTGTTTATCTCTCTTTCTCTTCTCTTTATGCGATTTATCGTGACTATTATGTGTGCTACATACTGTAAGACATTTCTGTTGTTTAATCTGTAATGCATAAGCATTTCTGGTGGATTTAGCTAGTCGTACTGAGTGACTAGCGAACCACATTATTTTCGGTGTTTATTTCTCATTTTTTGATTCTATCATGGATAGTTTGCTGAATTGGGAAATATATATTGCTTGTTTTCTGTTGTTTTTGTGATTCTATATATCAATCTCACTACCATAGAAGCACAATTTCCCAACAATTATATATGGTATACCGGTTTAATGGATCAATTATTTAGGGTTTTTCATTTAGGAGTTTAGCAATTTTTGTTATTAGGTATTTAGTGGTATATTGGTTTTATTTATATAATAAAAATAAAAAATTTTTTTTTGATTTTTTTAGATTGTGAAAGGTTATAACCTTTAAAAATAAAATAATTTTAAAATCCTTTGAAATGTGAATACCATGTATAATTATATTAATCTTATTAAGTATATATCATATAAATTCAATATAAATAATTTTAATGATAGATATTATAATAATGATCAAAAATTAAATTAATAAACAATTATTAATAATATAAATATTAATTAAAATATATTTACATAACACAAAATGTTTCAAAAAAAATTAAAAATATATTACTAAATAATAATATTACTTTTTAATTTTTTTCAATATTTTTATAAGCTTATATTTTTTTATGATTAAAAATAAATATATAAATAATATTTGTCTTACTCGTATTTTTATTTGGTAATTATTTTATAAAAAATTAAAATATAATAATAAAAATGAATATTTAAAATATAATAAATAGAAATAAAAATGAGATTTATTATTATTAAGTAGTATATAGTTGTTATAGGTTTATGTATTAGGGGTTTCGAGTTTTATGAGCTACTGATTTAAGTAAGGTAAACATTTAGTGATCGATTAGGTTTATTTAAAAAAGCAATAACAAAAAATTTATTTTTTGTATTCTTTCTCATTTTTTAATATTATACCTTTGAAAATTATAATATTTTTAAATTTTTTTCAAAAGTGAATACAAATATTTATTTAATAATTCATAATAATATATATCATATAAATTCAATATAAACAATTTTATTGATAGATATTCTAATAATTATCAAAAAATAAATTAAAAATCTATTATGAATAATATTGTTATTATTTAAAATATAATATCAAACCTAAAATGATTCAAAAGCAAAGATAAATATATTACTTAATAATAATTATTTGTTTAAAATTTTATACTTTTTAAAGCTTATCTATTTTTTAATAAAAATTATTTTTATAAATTATATTTTTAACTCATAATTTTTTTATAATTAATATAATATATAAATAAAAACTAAACAATCAAAATAAATTTTTTAAATTATAATGAAAACAAATAAAATGAGATTTATTAATTATTATTTAGGGTATACCGATTTAAAAAATTATTATATAGGGGTATTAGGATTTTCTAGTATAGTGATTTAAGTGCTTAGACATTTAGTGTTTTATAGGCTTTATTTAAACAATGAAATAACAAAAAAAATATTTTTTTTTTATTTTTTCACATGTTCAAAGTTTATAATCTTTGAAAATATAAAAATTTTAAAACTTTTTTCAAAAGTGAATACAATATTTAGTTATATAATTATTAAATTTATATAATCATAAAAATCAATATAACCATTTTATTGATAAATATTCTAATAATGATAATAAAAATAATCTATAATTAATAAGTTAAATATCAATTAAAATTAATTACAAATCCTAAAATAATTCTGAAACAAAGCAAAATATATTAATATACAATATTTTTTTGTTTTTAATTTTTTCTCTTTATTAAATTCATATATATTTTTTGTTGAAAAATAATTTATATAAATTATATTTGTATAACTTATAATTTATTTTATAATTAATATTTATATAAAAATAAATAAATAAAAAATTAAAAATGAATATTTAAAATAATAATGAAAAAAATAAAAAAGAGATTTATTATTTATTATTTATTTATTATTTAGGATATACATGTTTAAAAAATTTATCTATTTAGGGTTTTCAAGATTTAGAAGTTATTGATTTAAGTATTAGACATTTAATGGTTTATAGGTTTTATTCAAACAACGAAATAATGAAAAATTATTTTTGATATTTTTCAAATTTCAAAGGTTATAACATTTGAAAATATAATAATTTAAAATTTTTTAAAAATGTGAATACAATATTTAGTAATAATAAATATTATACTATATATAATATAAACTAAATATAAACAATTTTTTTTATATATTTATATCAATTATCAAAAAATAAACCAATAAACTATTATTAATATGATAGATATAAATTAAATATAATTAAAAAACCTAAAATGATTCAAAATCAAATATAATAATTTTTAAATTTTTTTAAAAGTGAATTCAATATTAATTATAATAATCATTATATTTATTATTATAAATTCAATCTAAACTACTTTATTGATAAATATTCTAATAATGATCAAAAAATAAATAATAATCTATTATTAATAAGATAGATATCAATTAAAATATAATACAAAACCTAAAATGATTCAGAAGCAAAGCAAAATATATTACTATATAATAATTTTTGTTTGAAATTTATTTTTCTTTTAAAAAGTTATCTATAATTTTTTGATGAAAAATAATTTATATAAATTATATTTGTATAACTCAATTTATTTTGTAATTAATATTTATATATAAATAACAAATAAATAATTAAAATGAATATTTAAAATTATAATGAAAAAAAATGAGATTTATTATTTATTATTTAGGGATACCAGTTTAATTTAAATTAGATCTGTATCACTAATAATTTATTTGTAATTAATATTTTTATAAAAATAAACTGATAAATAATTAAAATAAAAATTTAAAATTATACTGAATAGAAATTATAATGAGATTTATGAATTATTATTAATGTATACCAGTTTAATATTTTAAGTATTTAGTGGTTTTTTCGTTTAGGACTTTAGCGATTTATGTTTTTAGGCATTAGTGGTTTATGGGTTTTGTTTTAAAAAATGAAATAACAAAAAAATTATTTGTGATATTTTTAAACTTTTTCAAAGGTTATAACCTTGACAAAATATATTTAAAATTTTTCAAAATGTGAATACCATATTTAGTAATAATAATCATTATAATTATATATAATATAAAGTAAATATAAATAATTTTATTCATAGATATGATATCGATTATCAAAAAATAAATTAATATGTTATTATTATTAGATGGATATAAATTAAAATATATTGCAAAACGTAAAATTATTCAAAATCCAAGTAAAAATTATTACTAAATAATAATTTTTGTTTTTAGTTTTTGCTTCTTTTTATAAGCTTATATATTTTTTGATGAAAAATAAATTATTTAAATTATATTTGTATCACTCATAATTTATTTTAGTAATTATATTTAATAAATTATTTAAATTATAATTAATGTTACGAGTTTAAAGGTTTAAGTATTTAGAGGCTTTTGTGTTTAGGAGTTTAGATATTTATGTGTTTAGGCAATTAGTGGATTATTAGTTTTCTTTAAACAATGATATAGCAAAAAAATTATTTTTATTATTTTTTCTAATTTTTGAAGATTATATCCTTTAAAAATAAAATAATTTTTAAATTTTTTTCAAATGTCAATATTATATTTATTTATAATAATCTTAATAATTATAATTCATTTAAATTCAATATAAATAATTATATTCTAGATATTAGAATTATGATCAAAAATAAATTAATAAACTATTATTAATAAAATAGTTATTTTTAAAAAGTATTTGCAAAATCTTAATTTATTCAAATCAAAGTAAAATATATTACTAAATAATAATTTTTTTAATGTTTTGCTTTTTTATAAGTTTATATTTTTGTCATTAAAAATAATTTTTTAAAATTATATTTGTCTCACTCATAATTTATTTTGTAATTTAGAATTCTATAATAATAAATTACTAAATAATTAAAATGAATATATAAAATTATAATGAATACAAATAAAATTGAGATTTATTATTTAGGATATACCGGTTTAATGGGTTAAGTATTAAGGTGTTTTGTGGTTTAGGAGTTTAGTGATTTAATTGTTTAGACCTTTAGTGATTTATAGTTTTTTTAAAAAAAGAAATAACAAAAAATTTAATTTTTAGATTTTTTTTAAATTTTTCAATATTGTAACCATTGAAAATATAATAATATTTAATTTTTTTAAATGTGGAAATTATATTTAGTTATAATAATCTTAATAATTATATATAAAATAACATGATATAAATAATTTTATTGATAGATATTATAATAATGATTAATAAATAAATTAATAAACTTGTATTTATAAGAAAGATATAAATTAAAATATAATTGTAAAATCTAAAATGATTCAAAATCAAAATAAGATATATTATTAAATAATAAATTTTTATTTTTAAAATTTTCCCTCTTTTTATGAGCATTTTTTTTTGATGAAAAATAATTATTTAAATTATATATGTCTCACTAATAATTAATTTTTTTAATTAATATTCTATAAAAATAAGCTGATAAATAATTAAAATGAATATTTAAAATTATAATGAATACTAATAAAACTGAGATTTATGATTTATTATTTAGACTATACTAATTTAATCTTTTAAGTATTTATGGGCTTCGGGGTTTAGGAGCTTATTAATTTTAGTATTTTGTCATTTAGTGGTTTATAGGTTTTATATAAAAAATAAAATAACAAAATATTTTTTTTTGTTATTTTTTCTCATTTTGAAGGTTATAACCTTTGAAAATATAATAATTTTTAAATTTTTTTTTGAAAACTGAATACTATATGAAGTTATAATTAGCATAATAATTATATATCATATAAATTCAATATAAACTTTTTTATTGATATTTATTAAAATAATGATCATAAAAAAGTAATAACCTATTATTAATAAGATAAATTTGTTTAAAATATATTTACAAAACCTAAAATGACTCAAAATCAAAGTGAAATATTTTACTAAATATTATTTTAAATTTTTAAATTTTTGTATCCATTTATAAGCCTATATATTTTTTGATGAAAAATAAATTATTTAAATTATATTTGTCTCACTATAAATTTATTTTTTAATTTATATTTCTATATAATTAAACTAATAAATAATCAAAATGAATATTTAAAATTATAATAAATACTAATAAAAATGAGATTTATGATTTATTCTTTATGGTATAAACTATTTAATTGTTTAAGTTTTTTGTGGTTTTGGGTTAAGGAGTTATTAATTTATATGTTTACATATTTATGTGTTTATAGGTTTTATTTAATCAATGAAATAACAAAAAAATTATTTTTATGAATTTTCGTGATTTTCAAATGTTTTAAAGTTTAAAAATATAATAATTTTTTAATAGTTCTAAAATATGAATACAATACTTAGTTATAATAATCTTAATAATTATATTTGTTGTAGATTAAATATAAAAAAATATATTAATATATATTATAAAATGATCAAAAAATAAATTTTAAACTATTATTAATAAGATAGATTTTAATTACAATATATTTGCAGACAACAAAGTAATTCAAAATCAAAGTAAATTATTTTACTAAATAAAATTTAAATTTTGAAATTTGTTTATTTTTATAAGCTTTTTTTTTCATAAAAAATAATTTATTTAATTATATATGTCTCACTCATTATTTATTTTGTAATTAATATTTCTATATAAATAAACTAAAAATAATTAAAATGATATTTAAAATTATAATGAATACAAATAAAATTGAGATTTATTATTTATTATTTATTATTTAGGTTATATAGGTTTAATGGTTAAAGTATTTAGGTGGTTTGGGAGTTTAGGAGTCTAGATTTTAAATATTTGGCATTTAGTGGTTTATAAGTTTTATTTAAATAATAAAATAATAAAAAATTACTTTTGTGATTTTTATCATTTTATAAGGTTAAACCTTTGAAAATATAATAATTAGTTATAATAACTTAATAATTATAAAACATTTTAATTGAATATAAGTAATTTATTGTTTGATATTATAAAAATGATCAAATAATAAATTAATAAACTATTATTAATAAGATTGATTGCAACTTAAAATATTATTGCAAAACTTATATAATGATTCAAAATCTAAGAAAAATATATTACTAAATAATAATTTTTTGATTAAAAATAAATTATTTAAATTATATTTGTCTCACTCATTATTTATTTTGTGATTTATATTTCTAAAAAAAAATAAACTAATAAATAATTAAAATGAATATTTAAAATTATAATGAATACAAATTAAAATGAGATTTGTGATTTATTATATAGGGTATACCGGTTTAATGGTTTGATTATTTAGGAGTTTTTTCATTTAGGAGTTTAGCAATTTATATTTTTAGGGATTTAGTGATTTATAGGTTTTATTTATATAATAAAAATATAAAATTCTATTTTTGATTTTTTCTGATTTTCAAAGGTTATAACCTTTGAAAATAAAATAATTTTTAAAATTTTTTGAAATGTGAATACCATGTATAATTATATTAATCTTACTAATTCTATATCATATAAATTCAATATAAATAATTTTAATGATATATATTATAATAATGATCAAAAATTAAATTAATAAACTATTATAAATAATATAAATATTAATTAAAATATATTTACATAACACAAAATGATTCAAAATCAAATCAAAATATATTACTAAATAATAATATTTAATTTTTAAAATTTTCTTTTTTTATAAGCTTATATTTTTTTATTAAAATAAATTATTTAAATAATATTTGTCTCACTCGAAATCTATTTTGTAATTAATATTTCTAAAAAATTAAACTATAAATAATTAAAATGAATATTTAAAATTATAATAAATAGAAATAAAAATGAGATTTATTATTTATTAAGTAGTATATAGCTATTAACCGGTTTATGTATTTAGGGGTTTCGGGATTTATGAGCTTACTGATTTAAGTAAGTAAGCATTTAATGATCTTTAGGTTTTATTTAAAAAATGAAGTAATAAAAAATTTATTTTTATTATTTTTTCTCATTTGTTATGGTTATAACCTTTGAAAATATAATAATTTTTAATTTTTTTTCAAAAGAGAATTCAATATTTAGTTATAATAATCATTATATATACATATCTTATAAATTCAATATAAACTATTTTATTGATAAATATTCTAATAATGATGAAAAAATAAATTAATAATTTATTATTAATAAGATAGATATCAATTATAATATAATTACAAAACCTAAAATGATTTACAAGCAAAGCAAAATATATTACTGTATAATAATTTTTTGTTCTGATAATTTTTTTTTCTTTTAAAAATTTATATATATTATTTTGAATAAAAATTATTTATATAAATTATATTTGTGTAACTTATAATTTATTTTGTAATTAATATTTATATAAAAATAAATAAATATATAATTAAATTTGAATATTTAAAATTATAATGAAAAAAAAATGAAATTTATTCTTTATTATTTAGGATATACCGGTTTAATTTAAATTAGATCTGTCCCACTAATAATTTATTTTGTAATTAATATTTCTATAAAAATAAACTGTTAAATAATTAAAATAAAAATTAAAATTATAATGAATAATTAAAATAATTTATTTTGTTCCTCTCTCAACTCTAGAATGATTGCTAAAGCTCTAACCAAAATAATATGAGCTTTTACTTTATCTCTATTATGCCTCATCATATTTGATGTTGAATCACTGGGTTATCAAAGGCAATTTGACTAATGTACGCTAACAGACCAAACCAAAGTTGTACCCCTATGTGTTGAAATAGCTAGTTGTTGAAGATGCTATTTATATTGATTATTGTAATTTCTTCTAAAATATCTCTCATGCACACACTCAAAGCAATTTTTTAAAAAACATAGTTCACCTCTAAAAAAATAACCCCCTTGTAGCCTATTAGAACAAACTAGCCCCAGGGCGGTTTGAGTAAGGAAAGAAGTATAGGCTCTCTTTCAATCAAGGATCAAAAAATTTATTTTATTGGCATGTCTAAGCCCTTTTTTTATATCCTCAAGGATATGAAAAGTAGCATTTCTTTCTTTTCATATTAAATGAGTTATGTATGCAAGCTCACAATACCCAAAAAGGTGTAAATGAATCATATTCAAATGTATAAAAGGTTTTAATCATTGCTCAAAATATTAGTTTTGCATATTGAAACATGAGGTCACAAATCAAAGGAAAAATCCATAGTGATATTTCCAATCCCAAGAATTTTAGCTATAGAAAGTTATAAAGAGTAGTACTCGAGCATTAACTATTTTTAAGTTCATGACTTTTTTTCTTGAGGAATGTCCAAAGTTACAATCATTCCTAGTGCAATGACTTTGCAATATAAAGATAAAATGCACAAGCTATGGTCATATCCAATACTGTGACCCAATATTATAGTGATTAAATATGTATTCATGATCATTCTTAGTGCCATAACAATATGTTCAATAGAGAGACACAAGTTATGGCATATTCTCATCGATATGATTTTGTGTTCTAGAGACAAAATATACAATCATGACCATTGCTAATGCTAAAATAATCTAAAGCAAGAAAGAGACTGAATCCATATCTCACCTCTTGAGTCATGACTTCGTGTTACATATACAAAAAGATAAATCTGTGACATTCCTAAAATTTGTGAATTTCAATTTAAATTTAACACTTAGTCATTTGATTATAAAAGTGCAAAACATGAGATTTAGGATTTAGTATTTATGGATTTGGGTTATAGTTTATGGTTTAAGGTTTAAAATTTAATGCTTAGAGTTTATGGTTCTTTTTTGATTTTTTTTTGGAAAATACACACTTTATTTATCATTTAGGCACACAGCTTACAAGAGACTAAAAAGCTGACTAATTTAGGTCAGCTCACCAAATCCTATGCACCATAATGATTCTATGCATTAAATACATAAAAATTATAATACCTAATAATTCGAAGCGTACGAATACAACTAATATCACCTAGCATTCCCAGACTTCAGAGTTGGCATTTAGTCATTAAGCGCATTGCGTCCTTTCCATTCGGATTTGTCCAAGCCTTTTGGAGGAACCTGAATGATGCACCATATTAAAACTATGCAAATATATGATTGTGCATATGCCTGACATGTAGCATCAAGCATTCACCTATGACATTGCTATGCAATGGAATACATGTAAAATTGAATACCCATAAATACACAAGTACATATCTATGGAACTTTGTCAATACATTCTCACATCTGAATTCCACATTCTTTTGCTCTCATGATCCTCAAAAAGTATCTATTTGGTTAGAATGCTTCCTCCTCGAGCTCCAAGAAGTGGTTGTATGTTGCACCGACAAAATATCAAAAAATATGAATGCATCGGTGTGCATGTGTGATAAGGTCCATCTCATAGTCTAATTATCTATGCGTACAACCAAGCTAGAATACAAGTAAAATTAGAATATGCTATAAAGATGGGTCTTCTGCTCCTGGGAGTGTAGCATCGCCTAATATGCATTTACAAAATGCATTAGTGGGCCCCACTTAGAGATACTCATGGGTCCAGTTGCCCTCATTGCATGCTACATAAAGAACATACAAGATTGTTTGTGTGAGTATGTCATGATTTATCTCTACAAGTACATGGTGCATACAAAGTCCAAAATACAAATAAGAATACAAACATAAAGTACAAGTTAGAATCTTTCGCTCCCGTGTGGCTGGTCTGGATTCCATTGCTTACTGGCCCTGCTTGGTGATGCTTCGGATTTTGCCGGCTCTCCAATTAATAATGGATTACCCGCTACTCATGTTGGGCGACGGTTGGGTGGCCCTCTATGCTGCCAGATAGGGGCAGTGGGACCCACTCCTAGCTACTCATGGGATTACTCCTGACCATTTGCTCGGTCTCGTCAATTGTCTGAATGTTATCATCCATGCCTACTTGTGGGGCCCTCTACAAGCTGGTGGCCCATACTTATGGGTGCTTCCGTGACTTGCTGGCCCCTCTAAATGCTACGCCAAAATGGACAAGAATATGTGCACGTGTGTAATCTGCTCCATCGCTATGTGTTTGGTGTAGCAATATCAGGGTTTAGGAGTTTAGTAATTTATGTATTTAGGTATTTTGTGGTTTAAATGTTTTATTTAAATAATTAAATAACAAAAAATTATTTTTATGATTTTTTCTAATTTTCAAGGTTATAACCATTGAAAATATATATTAATTTTTAAATTTTTTTCAAATGTTAATACAATATATAATTATAATAATCATAAAAATTAAATATCATGTAAATTCAATATAAATAATTTTATTGATCAGTATTATAATACTGATCATAAAATACATTAATAAACTATTATTAATAAGATAGATATTAATGAAAATATATTTGCAAAACCTAAAACGATTCAAAATCAAAGTAAAATATATTATTAAATAATAATTTTTTATTTTTAAATTTTTGATTCTTTTTATAAGCTTATAAATTTTTTTTATGAACATAAATTATTTAAATTATATGTCTCATTTATAATTTTATTTTACAATTAATATTTCTATAAAAATAAACTAATAAATAATTAAAATGAATACTAAAATTATAAAGAATACAAATAAAAATGAGATTTATGATTAATTATCTAGGATATACCGGTTTAATGGTTTAAGTATTTTAAAGTTTAGGAGTTTAGTGATTTAAGTGTTTAGGCATTTAGTAGTTTATATGTTTTATTTAAATAATAAAATAACAAAAAAATTATTTTTCAAATTTTTTATCAATTTTGAAGGTTATAACCTTTATAAATATAATAATTTTAAAATTTTTTCAAATGTGAATACAATATTTAGTTATAATAAATTTAATAATTATATATCATGTAAATTAAAAATAAACAATTTTATTTATAGGTATTAATAAACTAAATATAAATATAAATATAATAATGATCAAAAAATAAATTAATAAACTATTATTTATTGATAGATATTTATATAATATTTATAAATACTTAAACCTTTAAAGATGGTTTAAATGTTTAAGTAATGAATGGTTTTGTGGTTTTGATGTTTAGGAGTTTAATGATTTAAGCGTTTAGGCATTTAGTAGTTTATAGGTTTTATATAAACAATAAAATAACACAAAATTTATTTTTGTGATTTTATCTCATTTTCAAAGATGATAACCTTTAAAAATATAATAATTTTTAAATTATTTTCAAATGTAAATATAATATTTAGTTATAATAATCTTAATAATTATATATTATGTAAATTCAATATAAACAATTTTATCAATAAATATTCTAATATTGATCAAAAAATAGATTAATAATCTATCATTAATAAGATAGATATCAATTAAAATATAATTACAAAACCTAAAATGATCTAGAAGCAAAGCAAAATATATTACTATATAATAATTTTTTGTTTTGAAAAATTTTTTTCTTTTAAAAAGTTTATCTATAATTTTTTGATGAAAAATAATTGATATAAATAATTTTTGTCTAGCTCAATTTATTTTGTAATTAATATTTATATATATATAAACAAATAAAGAATTAAAATGAATATTTAAAATTATAATGAAAAAATTTAGATTTATTATTTATTATTTAGGGATACTATTTTAATTTAAATTCGACATGTCTCACTAATAATTTATTTTGTAATTAATATTTCTATAAAAATAAACTGACAAATAATTTAAATAAAAATTTAAAATTATACAGAATAAAAATTAAAATGAGATTTATGAATTATTATTAATGTTTACCAGTTTAATGGTTTAAGTATTTAGAGGTTTTTTCATTTAGGAGTTTAGCAATTTATGTTTTTAGGCATTTAGTGATTTATAGGTTTTATTTAAACAATGAAATAACATAAAAATATTTTTGTTATTTTTTCACATTTTCAAAGTTTATAACCTTTGAAAATGTGATAATTTTAAATTTTTTTAAAAATGTTAATATAATATTTAGTAATAATAATCATTATAATTATATATAATATAAACTAAATATAAAAAATTTTATTGATAGATATGATATCAATTATCAAAAAATAAATTAATATGCTATTATTAATATGATAGATATAAATTAAAATATAATTAAAAAACCATAAATGATTCAAAAACAATGTAAAAGTTATTACTAAATAATAATTTTTGTTTTTTAGTTTTTGCTTATTTTTATGAGATTATATTTTTTTTTGATGAAAAAGAAATTATTTAAATTATATTTGTATCACTGATAATTTATTTTGTAATTAATATTTCAATATATTATTTAAATTATATTTAAGGTTTACAAGTCTAAAGATTGAAGTATTTAGGGGATTCGGGGTTTAGGAGTTTATAGATTTATGTGTTTAGGCATTTAATGGTTAATAAGTTTTATTTAAACAATGAAATAACAAAAAATTTATTTGTGTTATTTTTTATCATTTTTGATGGTTATAACCTTTGAAAATATAACAATTTTTAAATTTTTTTTTATTATCTGAATACTATATTTAGTTATGATAATCATAATAATTATATATCATGAAAATTCAATATAAATAATTTATTTGATAGATATTATATTAATTATCAAAAAATAAATTAATAAAATATTATTAATAAGAAAGAATTTATTTAAAATATATTTGCAAAACGTAAATTTTTTCAATATCAAAATAAAATATATTACTAAATAATAATTTTTTTGATGTTTTGCTTCTTTTTATAAGTTTATTTTTTTATTAAAAGTAAATTATTTAAATTATATTTGTCTCCTCAATTTATTTTTAATTTATAATTCTATAAAAATAAACTAATAAATAAGTAAAATAAAAATTTAAAACTATAATGAATATAGATAAAATAAAGATTTATTATTTATTATTAAGGATATACTAGTTTAATCGTTTAAGTATTTAGTTGATTTTGGGTTTAGTGATTTAAGTGTTTAGGACTTTAGTGGTTTATAGGTTTCATTTAAACAATAAAATAACAAAAAAAATTTCATAATTTTTTGTCATTTTCATAGATTATAACCTTTGAAAATATAATAATATTTAAAATTTTTTTAAATGTGAATACAATATTTAGTTATAATAATTTTAATAATTATATATCATATAAATTCAATATAAACAATTTTATTGATAGATATTATAATAATGATCAAAAATTAAATTAATAAACTATTAATAATAAGATATATATTAATTAAAAAATATTTGGAAACCCGATATTGATTCAAAATTAAAGTAAAATATATTACTTAATAATAATTTTTAATTTTTAAATTTTTACTTATTATATAAGCGTAAATACTTTTATTGATTAAAAAAAAATATTTAAATTATATTTTTCGCACTCATAATTTATTTTGTAATAAATATTTCTATAAAAATAAACTAATAAATAATTAAAATAAATATTTAAAATTATAATAAATAGAAATAAAGATTAGATTTATTAATTATTAAGTAGTATATAGCGGTTTAATGGTTTATGTATTTAGGCATTACGAGGTTTAGTAGTTTACTGATTTAACTGTGTATGTATTTAATGGATATAGATTTTATTTAAAAAATAAATAAACAAAAAATTTATTTTTAATTATTTTTTTATATTTTCAAATGTACCTTTGAAAATATAATAATTTTTAAATTATTTTCAAAAGTGAATTTAATATTTATTATAATAATCATTATATTTATATTTCATATAAATTCAATATAAATAATTTTATTGATAAATATTCTAATAATGATCAAAAAATAAATTAATAATCTATTATTAATAAGATAGATATCAATTAAAATATAATTACAAAACCTAAAATGATTCAGAAGGAAAGCAAAATATATTACTATATAATAAATTTTTGTTTTAAAATTTTTTATTCTTTTTAAAATTTATCTATATTTTTGATGAAAAATTATTTATATAAATTATATTTGTCTAACACATAATTTATATTGTAATTAATATTTAATAAAAATAAACTAATAAATAATTAAAATGAATATTTTAAATTATAATGAAAAAAATAATATTGAGATTTATTCTTTATTATTTAGGATATACCAGTTAAAAGGATTATCTATTTAGGTTTTTCCAGATTTCGGAGTTATTGACTTAAGTGTTTAGGCATTTAGTAGTTTATATGATTTAATTAAACAGTGAAATAACAAAAAAATTATTTTTGATATTTTCTTACATTTTCAATGTTATAATCTTCGAAAATATAATAATTTTAAATTTTTATAAAAATATGAATACAATATTTAGTAATAAGAATCATTATAATTATATATAATATAAACTAAATATAAACAATTTTATTGATAGATATGATATCAATTATCAAAAAATATATTAATATGCTATTATTAATATCATAGATATAAATTAAAATATAATTGCAAAACTAAAAATTATTCAAAATCAAAGTAAAATTTATTACCAAATAATAATTTTTGTTTTTTAGTTTTTGCTTCTTTTTATAAGCTTATATTTTTTTTTGATGAAAAATAAATTATTTAAATTATATTTAAAGTTTACGAGTTTAAAGTTTTAAGTATTTAGGGGCTTTTGTGTTTAGGAGTTTATAGATTTAAGTGTTTAGGCATTTCATGGTCTATAAGTTTTAATTAAACAAAGATATAACACAAAATTTATTTTTATTTTTTTTTAATTTTTCAAGGTTATAACCTTTCAAAATAAAAAAAATTTTAAATTTTTTTCAAATGTAAAAATAATATTTAGTTATAATAATCTTAATAAATATAAGGCATTTAAATTCATTATAAATAATCACATTGCTAGATATTATAATAATGATCAATAAATAAATTAATAAACTATTATTAATAAGATACATATTATTTAAAATATATTTGCAAAATCTAAATTTATTCAAAATCAAAGTATATATTACTAAATTATAATTTTTTTTACTATTTTGCTTTTTTATAAGTTTATATTTTTGTTATTAAAAATAAATTATTTAAATTATATTTGTCTACCTCATAAATTTTTTTGTAATTTATAATTCTATAAAAATAAACTAATAAATAAGTAAAATAAATATTTAAAATTATAATGAATGCAAATAAAATTGAGATTTATTATTTATTATTCAGGATTTACAGGTTTAATGGTTTAAGTATTTAGGTGTTTTGGGGTTTAGTCATTTAAATGTTTATGCCTTAAGTGATTTTATCTAATTTTTGAAGGTTATAACCTTTAAAAATATAATAATTTTTATTTTTTTTTTTAAAATGTGAATATAATATTTAGTTATAATAATCTTGATAATTATATATAATGTAAAATCAATATAAATAATTTTAGTAATAAATATTATAATAATGATCAATAAATAAATTAATAAACTAGTATTAAATAGAATGATATAAATTAAAATATAATTGAAAATCTAAAATTATTCAAAATTAAATTAATTAAAATTACTAAATAATAATATTTTATTTTAAAAATTTTGCCTCTTTTTATGATCTTATATTTTTTTGATTAAAAATAAATTATTTATATTATATCTGTCTCACTAATAATTTATTTTGTAATTAATATTTCTATAAAAATAAACTGATAAATAATTAAAACGAATATTTAAAATTATAATGAATACTAATTAAAATGAGATTTATTATTTATTATTTAAAGTATACTAATTTAAAGACTTATGTATTTATGGGCTTCGGGGTTTAGGAGTTTAGTCATTAAGAATTTAGGTATTTTGTGGTTAATAGATTTTATTTAAAAATTCTAATAACAAAAAATATATTATTTTATTTTTTCTTATTTTCAAAACTTATAACCTTTCAAAACGTAATAATTTTTAAATTTTTTAAAATATGAAAATATTATTTTGTTATAATAATCTAAATAAATATATATTATGTAAATTCAATATAAATAATTTTTTTATAGATATTATGATGATGATAATAAAATAAATTAGAAACTATTATTAATAAGATAGATATTAAATAAATTTTATTTCTAAAACCTAAAATGATTCAAAATAAAAGTAAAATATATTAATAAGGTAGATATTAAATAAAACTATTATTAATAAGATAAAATATACATATTCAAAAGATTATATATTTAGGATTTTTGGGATTTAAGAATTTAGTGATTTAAGTGTTAAGCATTTAGTAATTTATAGGTTTTATTTTAAAAATAAAATAACAATAAAAATTTTTTTATTATTTGTTCTCATTTTTGAAAGATATAACCTTTGAAACTATAACAATTTTTAAATTTTTTTTAATTGTTAATAATATTTTAAGTTATTATAATGTTAATAATTATATATCATGTAAATTCAATATAAACAATTATATTGATATATATTATAATAATGATCATATAAAAGTATAATAAACAATTATTAATAAGATAAATATTGTTTAAATTATATTTACAAAACATAAAATGATTCAAAGTCAAAGTGAAATATTTTACTAAATATTAATTTTAATTTTTTAAATTTTTGTATCCATTTATAAGCTTATATAATTTTTGATGAAAAATAAATTATTTAAATTATATTTGTCTAACCATTAATTAATTTTTTAATTTATATTTCTATAAAAATAAACTAATAAATAATTAAAATGTATATATAAAATTATAATGAATACTAATAAAAATGAGATTTATGATTAATTATTTAGGGTATACCTATTTAATGGTTTAAGTTTATTGTGCTTTTGGGGTTAATGAGTTTATTGATTTATATATTTACACATTTAGGTTATATTTATTGTTTATAGGTTTTATTTAATCAATGAAATAACAAAAATTTTTTTTTTATGAATTTTCGTGATTTTCAAAGGTTATAACCTTTTAAATTATAATAATTTTTTAAAAGTTCTAAAATATGAATACAATACTTAGTTATAATAATCTTAATAATTATATTTGATGTAAATTCAATATAAAAAATTTTACTAATATATATTATTTTGATTATCAAAAAATAAATTAAAAAACTATTATTAATAAGACAGATATTAATTAAAATATATTTGCAGAATCCAAAATAATTCAAAATCAAAGTAAATTATATTACTAAGTAAAATTTTAAAATTTTGAAATTTTGTTTATTTTTATAAGCTTATATTTTTTTTCATAAAAAATTATTTATTTAAATTATATGTATTTCACTCATTATTTATTTTGTAATTAATATTTCTATAAAATTAAACTAAAAAATAATTAAAATGAATATTTAAAATTATAATCAATACAAATAAAAATGAGAATTATTATTTATTATTTAGGTTATTTAGGGTTAAGGGTTTAAGTATTTAGGGGGTTTTGGGGTTTAGGAGTCTAGAGATTTAAATGTTTAGGCATTTAGTGGTTTATAAGTTTTATTTAAAAAATAAAATAATAAAAAAATTATTTTTGTGATTTTTATCATTTTTGAAGGTTAAAACCTTTGAAAATATAACAATTTTTAAATGTTTTTCTAAAGTAAATATAATATTTAGTTATAATAATCTTAATAATTATAAGACATTTAAATTCAATATAAGTAATTTTATTGTTAGATATTATAAAATTGATCAAATAATAAATTAATAAACTATTCTTAATAAGATTGATAGCAATTAAAATATAATTTCAAAACCTATATATAATGATTCAAAATCAAAGTAAAATATATTACTAAATAATAATTTTTTGTTTTTAAATTTGTACTTCTTTTTATATGCTTATATTTTTTTTGATTAAAAATAAATTATTAAACTTATAGTTGTCTCGCTCATTATTTATTTTGTAATTAATATTTATATAAAAAATAAACTAATAAATAATTAAAATGAATATTTAAAATTATAATGAATACAAATTAAATGAGATTTATGATTTATTTAGGAGTTTTGTCGTTTAGGAGTTTATCAATTTATGTTTTTAGGTATTTAGTGGTTTATAGGTTTTATTTATATAATAAAAATAAAAAAAATTTATATTTTTTCTAATTTTCAAAGGTTATAACCTTTAAAAATAAAATAATTTTTAAAATTTTTTGAAATGTGAATACTATGTATAATTATATTAATTTTACTAATTATATATCATATAAATTCAATATAAACAATTTTAATGATGGATATTATAATAATGATCAAAAATTAAATTAATAAACTATTAATAAATATATAAATATTAATTAAAATATTTTTACATAACACAAAATGATTCAAAATCAAATCAAAATATATTACTAAATAATAATATTTAATTTTAAATTTGTTCTTCTTTTTATAAGCTTATTTTTTTTGATTAAAAATAAATTATTTAAATAATATTTGTCTTTCTCGAAATTTATTTTGTAATTAATTTTTCGAAATAATTAAACTATAAATAAAAAAATGAATATTTAAAATTATAATAAATAGAAATAAAAAAAAAGATTTATTATTTATTATGTAGTATATAGATGTTAAAATATTTATGTATTTGGGGTTTCTAGGTTTATGAGCTTACTAATTTAAGTAAGCTATTTAATGGTCTATAGGTTTTATTTAAAAATAAAAAAACAAAAAAATTATTTTTATTATTTTTTCTCATTTTTTAAGATTATAAGCTTTGAAAATATAATAGTTTTTAAATTTTTTTCAAAAGTGAATACAATATTTATTTATAATAATCATAATTATTATATCTCATATAAATTCAATATAAACAAATTTATTGATAGATGTTCTAATAATTATCAAAAAATAAATTAAAAATCTATTATGAATGAGATTGATATTACTTAAAATATAATAACAAAACCTAAAATGTTTCAAAATCAAAGCAAAATATATTACTAAATTATAATTATTTGTTTTTAAATTTTTATTCTTTTTATAAGATTATCAATTTTTTAATGAAAAATAATTTTTATAAATAATATTTTTAAATCATAATTTATTTTATAATTAATACATATATAAAAATAAAAAATAAAAAATCAAAATGAATTTTTTAAATTATAATGAAAACAAATAAAAATGAAATTTAATAATTATTATTTAGGGTATACCAATTTTAAGGATTATCTATATAGAGGTATCGAAATTTTGTACTTTAGTGATTTAAATGCTTTGGCATTTAGTGGTGTATAGGTTTTATTTAAACAATATAATAACAAAGAAAAAGTATTTTTTTTTATTTTTTCACATTTTCAAAGGTTATAACCTTTGAAAATATAGTATTTTTAAAATTTTTTTCAAAAGTGTATACAATATTTAGTTATAATAATCATTATATTTATATATCATATAAATTCAATATAAACATTTTTATTGATAAATATTGTAATAATGATGAAAAAATAACTTATAATTTATTTTTAATAAGATTGATGTCAATTAAAATATAATTACAAAACCTAAAAATGATTCAGATGCAAAGCAAAATATATTACTATATAATAATTTTTTATTTTGAAATTTTTTTTCTTTTAAAAAGTTTAACTATAATTTTTTAATGAAAAATAATTTGCATAAATTATATTTGTGTAACTCATAAATTAATTTGTAATTAATATTTATATATAAATAAACTGAAAATTAATTAAAATAAAAATTTAAAATTATACTGAATAAAATTAAAATGATGTTTATGATTTATGATTAATATATACTAGTTTATTGGTTTACATATTTAGAGGTTTTATCTTTTAGGAGTTTAGCGATTTAGGTTTTTCAGCATTTAGTGGCTTATAGATTTTTTCTAATCAATAAAATAACAAATAAAAATTTCATTATTTTTTGTCATTTTCATAGGTTATAACCTTTGAAAATATAATAATAGTTAAAATTTTTTAAATGTGAATACAATATTTAGTTATAATAATATTAGTAATTATATATGATATAAATTCAATATAAATAATTTTATTGATAGTATATTATAATAATTATCAAAAATTAAATTAATAAACTACTACTATTAATAAGATATATATTAATTAAAAAATATTTACAAAACCCAAATTGATTCAAAATTAAAGTAAAATATATAACTGAATAATAATTTTTAAATTTTAAATTTTTACTTCTTTTATAATCGTATATATTTTTTTTGATTAAAAATAAATTATTTAAATTATATTTGTCCCACTCATACTTTATTTTGTAATATATATTTCTATAAAAATAAATTAATAAATAATTAAAATGAATATTTAAAATTATAAAAAATAGAAATAAAAATTAGATTTATTAATTATTTAGTAGTATATAGAAGTTTAATAGTTTATGTATTTAGGCATTATGGGGTTTAGGAGTTTACTGATTTAACTATGTATGCATTTAGTGGTTTATAGTTTTTATTTAAAAAATAAAATTTAAAAAATTATTTTTATTATTTTTTGATTTTTTCAAAGGTTATAACCTTTGAAAATATAATAATTTTTAAATTTTTTTTAAAAAGTGAATAAATAATTATTTATAATAATCATAATAATTATATATCATATAAATTCAATATAAACAATTTTATTGATAAATATTCTAATAATTATCAAAAAATAAATTAAAAATCTTATATGAATAACATTGATATTACTTAAAATATAATATCAAAACCTAAAATGATTCAAAAGCAAAGTAAAATATATTACTTAATAATTATTATTTATTTTTATATTTTTATTCTTTTTATAAGCTTATCTATTTTTTGATGAAAAATTATTTTAATGAATTATATTTTTAACTCAGAATTTATTTTATAATTAATATATATATATATAAATAAAAAACTAAAGAATCAAAATAATATTTTAAATTATAATGAAAACAAATAAAAATGAGATTTTTTAATTATTATTTAGGGTATACAGGTTTAAAGGATTATATATATAGGGGTATCAGGATTTTTTAGTTTGGTGATTTAAGTGTTTGGGCATTTAGTGGTTTATAGGTTTTATTTAAAAATTGAAATAACAAAATTTTTTTATTTTTTATTTTTTCACATGTTAAAAGGTTATAATCTTGGAAAATATAATAATTTTAAATTTTTTTTAAAAGTGAATATAATATTTAGTTATAATAATTATTAAATATATATATCATATAAATTCAATATAAATATTTTTATTGATAAATATTATAAAAATGATAAAAAAATAATTTAATAATATATTATTAATAATTTAGATATCAATTAAAATATAATTACAAAACCTAAAATGATTCAGAAACAAAGCAAAATATATTACTATATAATAATTTTTTGTTTTTAGTTTTTTTCTTCTTTTAATTAGTTTATCTATATTTTTTTGTTGAGAAATAATTTATATAAATTATATTTGTTTAACTTATACTTTATTTTGTAATTAATATTTATATAAAAATAAACAAAAAAATAATTAAAATGAATATTTAAAATAATAATAAAAAAATGAGAATTATTTATTATTTAGAGTATACCGGTTTAATTTAAATTATATATTCTCACTAATAAATTTTTTTGTAATTAATATTTCTATAAAAATAAACTGATAAATAATTAAAATAAAAAATTAAAATTATACTTAATAAAAATTAAATTGAGATTTATGATTTATTATTAATGGATACCAATTTAATGGTTTAAGTATTTAAAGATTTTTTCGCTTAGGAGTTTTGCAATTTATGTTTTTAGGAATTTAGTGGTTTATAGGTTTTATTTAAATAATGAAATAACAAAAAATTTATTTTTGATATTTTTTAAAATTTTCAAAGCATATACCATTTGAAAATATAATAATTTTAATATTTTTTAAAAATGTTTATACAATATTTAGTAATAATAAATATTATAACTATAAATAATATCATCTAAATATAAACAATTTTATTGATAGACATTATATCAATTATCAAAAAATAAATTAATAAACTATTATTAATATGATAGATATAAATTAAAATATAATTAAAAACCCTAAAATGATTCAAAATCAAATTAAAATTTATTACTAAATAATAATTTTTTTTTAGTTTTTGCATCATTTTATAAACTTATATGTTTTTTTAATGAAAAATATATTATTTAAATTATATTTGTATAACTCATAAGTTATTTTGTAATTAATATTTCTATAAATTATTTAAATAATATTTAAGGTTTACGAGTTTATAGGTTCAAGTATTTAGGGTCTATTAAGGTTTGCTTCTTTTTTATAAGTTTATATTTGTAGTTATTAAAAGAAAATTATTTAAATTATATTTTCCTTCCTCATAATATTTTTTTATTTATAATTCTATAAAAATAAACTAATAAATAATTAAAATGAATATTTAAAATTATAATGAATACAAATAAAATAGAGATTTATTATTTATTATTCAGAATATACTAGTTTAATGGTTTAAGTATTAAGCCATTTTGGGATTTAGTGATTTAAGTGTTTAGGCCTTTATTTATTTATAGTTTTTATTTAAAGAATGAAAAAATAAAAAATTTAATTTTTTGATTTTTTTTAATTTTTGAAGGTTATAACCTTTGAAAATATAATAATTTTTAATTTTTTTAAATGTGAATATAATATTTAGTCATAATAATCTTAATAATTATATATAATGTAAACTCAATATAAATAATTTTATTAATAGATATTATAATAATGATCAATAAAATATTAATAAACTACTATTAATAAGAATGATATAAATTAAAATATTATTGCAAAATCTAAAATGATTCAAAATAAAAATAAAATATATTACTATATAAATTTTTGTTTTTAAAATTTTACCTCTTTTTATAAGGATATATATTTTTTTTGATGAAAAATAAATTATTTAAATTAGATCTGTCTCACTAAATATTTATTTTTTAATTAAATTTCTATAAAAATAAACTGATAAATAATTAAAATAAAAATTTAAAATTATACTTACTAAAAATTAAATTGATATTTATGATTTTTTTTAATGTACACCTGTTTAATAGTTTAAGTATTTAAAGGTTTTGTCATTTAGGAGTTTAGCTATTTATGTTTTTAGGCATTTAGTGGTTTATAGGTTTTATTTAAACAATAAAAACACAAAAAATATATTTGTAATTTTTTCTAATTTTATAAGGTTATAACCTTTGAAAATATAATAATATTTAAAATTTTTTGAAATGTGAATACAATATTTAGTTATAATAATATTAAAAATTATATATCATATAAATTCAATATAAACAATTTTATTGATAGATAATAGAATAATGATCAAAATTTAAATTAATAAACTATTAATAAAAAGATTGATATTAATTAAAAAATATTTAAAAAACCCAAATTGATTCAAAATTAAAGTAAAATATTTTAATGGATAATAATTTTTAATTTTTAAATCTTAAATTCTTTTATAAGCATATATTTTTTTGATTAAAATAAATTAATTAAAATATATATATCACTCTGATAATTTAATTTGTTATAAATTTTTCTATCAAAATAAACTTATAAATAATTATAAAGAATATTAAAAATTATAATAAATAGTTAAAAAATTAGATTTATTAATTATTAAGTAGTATATAGCGATTTAATGGTTTATGTATTTAGGCATTATGAGCTTTAGAAGTTTACTGATTTAACTGTGTATGCATTTAGTGGTTTATAGGTTTTATTAAAAAAATAAAAGAATAAAAAATTTATTTTATTATTTTTTGATATTTTTAAAGGTTATAAACTTTGAAAATATAATAATTTTTAATTTTTTTTTTAAATTTGAATACAATATTTAGTTATAATAATCATTATATTTATATATCATATAAATTCAATATAAATAATTTTATTGATAAATATTATAATAATGATCAAAAAATTAATTAATAATCTATTATTAATAAGATATATTTCAATTAAAATATAATTACAAAACCTAAAATGATTCAGAAGAAAATCAAAATATATTACTATATAATAATTTTTTGTTTTAAAATTTTTATTTCTTTTAAAAAGTTTATCAATAATTTTTTGATGAAAAATAATTTATATAAATTATATTTGTCAAAGTCAATTTATTTTGTAATTAATATTTATATATAAACAAATAATTAATTAATTAAAATAAATATTTAAAATTATAATGAAAAAAAATGAGATTTATTATTTATTATTTAAGGATACCAGTTTAATTTAAATTTGATCTATCTCACTAATAATTTATTTTGTTATTTTTATTTTTATAAAATAAATTGAGAAATAATTAAAATAAAAATTTAAAATTATACTGAATAAAAATTAAAATGAGATTTATGATTTATTATTAAAGTATACCAGTTTAATGATTTAAGCATTTAGAGGTTTTCTCGCTAGGACTTTAGCGATTTATGTTTTTAGGCTTTTAGTGGTTTATAGGTTTTATTAAAAAAAATAACCAAAAAAATGTCTATAAATTTTTATCATTTTCATAGGTTATAACATTTAAAAATTTAATAATATTTTAAATTTTTTGAAATTTTAATATAATAATTTGTTATAATAATATTAATAAATATATATCATATAAATTTAATATAAATAATTTTATTAATAGATATTATAATAATGATCAAAAATTAAATTTATAAACTATTAATATTATGTTAGATATTAATTAAAAAATATTTACAAAACCCAAATTGATTCAAAATTAAAATAACTTATATTACTTGATAATAATTTTTAATTTTTAAATTTATACTTATTTTATAAGCATATATTTTTATTAGATAAATAATATATTATTTAAATTATATTTGTCCCACTAATAATTTATTTTGTAATAAATATTTCTAAATAAATATACTAATAAATAATTAAAATGAATATTTAAAAATATAATAAATAGCAATAAAAAATAGATTTATTAATTATTAAGTAGTATTTAGCGGTTTAATGGTTTATGTATTTAGGCATTATGGGGTTTAGGAGTTTACTGATTTAACTTTATATGCATTTACTAGGGCTGCACACGGGACTCGGAGATTCGTGACCCGACTCGAAGTATTTTTAATGGTTTATTTAAATTATATTTGTCTCGAAAGAATCGGGACTAAAAAAATCCGTTGACTTTGACTTTTCCCATCCCATTCTGTCACGTATTTTTTCTTTTGGGACGGTTCCGGATCTCAAGCAATATCCATCCCGAGAACCTTCTCATCCTACAATACCGATACTAGAACCAGGAATATATATATATATAACATGAAGATGCCACCAATTCCGCTATTGCCCATCCAATTCCGACGCACCTATTGCTATTCCGATGAGTTCCAGGCCACCTCATGCCGTTATAGCCGTATTCAATTAGGTCCAGCCCTTGTCTGTCGCACTTCTGGTTGCCTCCACCGTGTCTTAGATGCCACCATCCTTTTGGTTTGTTTTTCTGACAAGAAGTGAGTGATTAATTATTTTTATTATGTGTCTTAGTCAGTTTTGTTGAGTATTTGTTGTGGTGTTGTGGTTGGCCCAAATGAGTGAGCCGAATGTGTTATAGTCAGTTTTGTAGAGCTAGCTTGTTTGAAATATTTATATGTATTTATGCTTAACATATCATATTAATTAATGGTAATGAAGATGGCACAATCCAGCGATAAACAAAAAATACAATAAATTGAATATGATCACATCTCAAATGATCAAAGTAATGGTAAATCCAATCATCATCCTTTCACGAATTCTCAAATGAACCTCAAGCTCATAAAATGTATAAGTCTGCTGTATGGGAAACTTATGAGATATTAGTAGATTCAGATAGAAATGAAACTGGTTGGGTAGCTTGTATATGGTGTAGGAAAGAATACTTGTCAAAAAGTGATCAAGGTACTTTGGGTTTATGAAAATGCTTGAGAAAAACTTGTATAAAATTTCCACCCAAAAAAGAATTAATATAAGCTCACAAAGGTAAAGAAAAGTCATAATCTTTGTTGAGTTTCACTAAATGTACTACTTCAGAGGATAACAAATTAACTTGTTGGCAATTTGATCAACAACTAGTTAGGGAGGCTTAGGTTAAAATGATCATAAAAGATGAATTGCCTTTTTGTTTTGTTGAGAGTGATGAGTTTAAAGAGTTTTGTGAAGTTGGTGTGCCTCAATTTAAATTTCCATCTAGGCACTCTATATTGAGGAATTGTTTTTCTTTGTTTGTGATGGAAAAGAAGATATTATTTGATAGCATATCATCTCATTGTTGTAGAGTTTCATTGACTACCGATACTTGGACTAGCATTCAAAATTTGTCTTATATATGTTTGGCTGTTCATTTCATTGATTCTCAATGAAATATGCATAAAAGGCTTTTGAACTTTTGTGTAATTAAAAGTTATTCTGGTGTTAAATATTATAAAAGCTATTGAGTTTTGCATGAATGAATGGGGTTTGAGAAAGTTGATGTTCATTACTGTTTACTATGCATCAAATACTGATGTTGCAGTTGAACAATTGAAAAAAAGGCTTGTGAAGAAAAGTGTTGTACCTTTGAGAGGTGAGCATTTTCATATGAGATGTTGTGCTCATATCCTAAACTTAATTGTCAGAGATGGCATTGCAATAGTAGAGGGTGGTGCTATTCAAAAAATTAGAGGTGTGGTGAAATATGTGAGGAGCAGTCCTAAAAGTTTAGATATCATTAAGTTATGTGTTGAAGAAGCAAACTTGACATATGGATCTTCTTTGCAATTAGATTTTCCTACAAGTTGGAATTCAAATTATTTTATGCTACAAACTGATATAAAATATCATAAATAATTTGATAAGTTGGAGGACAAAGACAAATGGTTTTTGAAGGAGTTTGTTTCAAACGTTCTAACTGAGAGAGAGTGAACAAACGCCAAAATTTTGGCTCGTTTCTTGAAAACTTTTTATGAGGTAACTTGTAAATATTATCGCTCATAATATTCTACCTCTGGTGTTTATTTTCCTGATATTATTTGAATTTTGAAAAAAAAATTGAGTTTGTGAAAATAGTAGAGATACAATGCCTAAATACCTAAATGTTATTTTTGTAATTATAAAAATTATTATAACTAAATATTATATTTACATTTGAAAAAAAATTTAAAAATTATTATATTTTCAACGATTATAACCTTCAAAAATGATAAAAATTCACAAAAAATAATTTTTTTATTATTTAAATAAAACATATAAACTACTAAATGCCTAAACAATTAAATCTCTAGACACTAAACACCAAAATCCCCTAAATACTTAAACCATTAAACCTATATAACCTAAATAATAAATAATATATCTCATTTTTATTTGTATTCACTATAATTTTTAATTATTCATTTTAATTATTTTTTAGTTTATTTTTATAGAAAAATTAATTACAAATTAAATAATGAGTGAGACATATATAATTTAAATAAATTATTTCTTATGAAAAAAAATAAGCTTATAAAAATAAACAAAATATTAAAAATTCAAAATTTTATTTAGTAATATAATTTACTTTGATTTTGAATTATTTTGGTTTCTACAAATATATTTTACTTAATATCTATCTTATTAATAATAGTTTATTATTTTATTTTTCGATCATTATAATAATATATATTAATAAATTATTTAATATTGAATATACAACAAATATAATTTTTAGGATTATTATAACTAAGTATTGTATTCATATTTTATAACTATTAAAAAATTATTATATTTTTAAAGGTTATAACATTTGAAAATCACGAAAATTCATAAAAAGAATTTTTTTGTTATTTCTTTGATTAAACAAAACCTATAAAAACCTAAATGTGTAAACATATAAATCAATATACTCATTAACCCCAGAACAACAAAAAATTTAAACAATTAAATAGTTATACCCTAAATAATAAATAATAAATCTCATTTTTATTAGTATTCATTATAATTTTAAATGTATATTTTAATTATTTATTAGTTTATTTTTATAAAAATATAAATTAAAAAATAAATTATCAGTGAGACAAATATAATTTAAATATTTTATTTTTCATCAAAAAATCTATAGGCTTATATATGGATACAAAAATTTAAAAATTTAAAAATTTAAAATTAATATTTCGTAAAATATTTCACTTTGATTTTGAATTATTTTAGGTTTTAAAAATATATTTTAAACAATATTTATCTAAATAATAATTGTTTATTACATTTATATGATCATTATTATAATATATATCAGTAAAATAGTTTTTATTGAATTTATATGATATATAATTATTATGATTATTATAACTTATATTATATTCACTTTTCAAAAAAAAATTATAAATTATTATATTTTTAAAGGTTATAACATTCAAAAATGAGAAAAAATAACAAACATAAATTTTTTGTTATTTTATTTTTTATATAAAACATATAAACCACTAAATGACTAAATTTTAAAATGACTAAACTCATAAACCCTGAAGCCCATAAATACTTAAAACATTAAATTAGTATAGTCCAAATAATAAATCATAAATATAATTTTTATTAGTATTCATTATAATTTTAAATATTCAGTTTAATTATTTATCAGTTTATTTTTATATAAATATTAATTACAAAATAAATTATTAGTGCGACATATAAAGTTTCAATAATTAATTTTTCATTAAAAAATGCTGATAAAAAAAGGAAAATTTTTAGAAATAAATAATTACTATTTAGTAATATATCTTATTTTGATTTTGAATCATTTTAAATTTTACAATTATATTTTAATATTTAGCATTCTTATAAATACTAGTTTATTAATTTATTTATTGATAATTATTATAATATCTATCAATAAAATTATTTATATTGAGTTTACATTATATATAATTATTAAGATTATTATAACTAAATATTATAGTCACATTTAAAAAAAATAAAAATTATTATATTTTCAAAGGTTATATAGTTCAAAAATTAAAAAAAATCAAAAAATTAAATATTTTGTTTTTTCATTCTTTAAATAAAAACTATAAATCACTAAAGGTCTAAATATTTAAATCACTAAACTCCCAAACCACAAAACACCAAAATACTAAAACCATTAAACTAGTATATTCTGAATAATAAATAATAAATCTCAATTTTATTTGTATTTATTATAATTTTAAATATTCATTTTATTTATTTATTAGTTTATTATTATAGAATTATAATTTACAAAATAAATTATGAGTAAGACAAATATAATTTAAATAATTTATACTTAAAAACAAAAATATAAACTTATTAAAAAAGTAAAACATTAAAATAAATTATTATTTAGTAATATATTTTACTTTGATTTTGTATAAATTAAGATTTTGCAAATATATTTTAAATAATATCTATCTTATTAATAATAGTTTATTAAATTTATTTTGATCATTATTATAATATCTAGTAATGTAATTACTTATATTGAATTTAAATGACTTATAGTTATTAAGATTATTATAACTTAATATTATATTTACATTTGAAAAAAATTTAAAAATTATTATATTTTCAAATGTTATAACATTTGAAAATGTGAAAAAATATCAAAAATAATTATTTTTTATTTATAGGTTTTAATTAAAACCTATAAACAACTAAATGCCTAAAAACATAAATCGCCAAACTTCTAAACGACAAAACTTTTAAATACTTAAACTATTAAACTGGTATACATTAATAATAATTCATAAATCTCATTTTAATTTTTATTAAGTATAATTTTAAATTTTTATTTTAATTATTATTTGTTTATTTCTATAGAAATATTTATTACAAAATAAATTATGAGTGTGACATATATAATTTAAATTATTTATTTTTAATCAAAAAAGATATATACGCTTATAAAAGAAGTAAAATTTAAAATTTAAAAATTATTATTCAGAAATATATTTTACTTTAATTTTTAATCAATTTGGGTTTCCAAAATATTTTTTAATTAATATCTATCTTATTATTAATTATTTATTAAATTAATTTTTGATCATTATTATAATTTCTATGAATAAAATATTTTATATTGAATTTATATGATATAAAATATTAATATTATTTTAACAAATATTGTATTCACATATCAGAAAATCTTAAATTTTATTATATTTTCAGAGGTTATAACCTCTGAAAATGAAAAAATATTACAATTTTTTTTATTGTTTAAATAAAACTTATAAAATACTAAATGCCTAAAAACATAAATCTCCTAAACTCTTAAATGTCAAAACCATTAATCTAGTATACATTAATAATAAATCATAAATCTCATTTTAATTTTTATTCAGTATAATTTAAAATTTTTATTTTAATTATTTATCAGTTTATTTTTATAGAAATATTAATTACAAAATAAATTATTAGTGAGACAGATCTAATTTAAATTAAACCAGTATACCCTAAATAATAAATAATAAATCTCTTTTTTTTCATTATAATTTTAAATATTCATTTTAATTATTTATTTGTTTATTTTTATATAAATATTAATAACAAACTAAATTAAGATTTACACAAATATAATTTATATAAATTATTTTTCATCAAAAAAATATAGATAAACTTTTTAAAAGAAAGAAAATTTCAAAAGAAGATATTATTATATAGTAATATATTTTGCTTTGCTTTTGAATCATTTTAGGTTTTTTAATTATATTTTAATTGATATCTATCTGATTAATTATAGATTATTAATTTATTTTTTGATCATTATTAGAATATTTTTCAATAAAAATGTTTATATTGAATTTATATGATATATAAATATAAATATTATTATAACTATATATTGTATTCACTTTTGAAAAAATTTTAAAATTATTATATTTTCAAATATTATATCATTTAAAAATGTCAAAAAATAAAAAAAATAATTTTTTTTTGTTATTTCATTGTTTAAATAAAACCTATACACCACTAAATCTCTAAGCACTTAAATCATTAAACTACAAAATCCCGATACCCCTATATAGATAATTCTTTAAACCGATATACCATAAATAATATTTAATAAATCTCATTTTTATTTGTTTTCATTATAATTTAAAAAATTAATTTTGATTGTTTAGTTTTTTATTTTTATATATTTTTTAATTATAAAATAAATTATGAGTTAAAAATATAATTTATTAGAAAAATTTTTCATCAAAAAATAAATAAACTTATAAAAATCATAAAAATTTAAAAAATAATAATTATTTTTTAGTGATATATTTTGTTTTGCTTTTGAATCATTTTAGGTTTTGATATTATATTTTAAATAATATCAATCTTATTCATAATAGATTTATAATTTATTTGTTGATAATTATTAGAATATCTATCAATAAAATTGGTTATATTGAATTTATATGATATATAATTATTATGATTATTATAAATATATATTGTATTCACTTTTGAAAAGAAATTTAAAAATTATTATATTTTCAAAAGTTATAACCTTTAAAAATGAGAAAAAATAATAAAAATAAATTTTTTGTTATTTCATTTTTAAAATAAAACCTATAGATCATTAAATGCTTACTTACTTAAATCAGTAAGTTCATATAGTCCGAAACCCCTAAATACATAAACCTTTTAACATCTATATACTACTTAATAAATAATAAATAATAAATAATAAATCTTTTTTTTTATTTCTATTTATTATAATTTTAAATATTCATTTTAATTATTTATAGTTTAATTATTTAGAAAAATTAATTACAACAAAAATTTTGACTGACACAAATATTATTTAAATAATTTATTTTTAATCAATAAAAAATATAAGTTATAAAAAGAAGGAAATATTTGAAAATTAAATATTATTTTTTCGTAATATATTTTTGATCATTATTATACTATCTATCATTAAAATTGTTTAAATTGAATTTATATGATATATAATTAGTATGATTAATATAATCATACATGGTATTCACATTTCAAAAAATTTAAAAATTATTTTATTTTTAAAGGTTATAACCTTTGAAAATCAGATAAAAACATAAAAAAATTTATATTTTTATTATATAAATAAAAACTATAAATTATTAAATGTCTAAAAACATAAATTGCTAAACTCCTAAATGACAAATCCCCTAAATTAACAATCCATTAAACTGGTATACCATATATAATAAATCATAAATCTCATTATAATTTGTATTCATTATAATTTTAAATATTCATTTTAATTATTTATTAGTTTATTTTTATAGAAATATTAATAGCAAAATAAATAAAGTGTGAGACAAATATAATTTTAATAATTTATTTTTAATCAAAAAATAAATATAAGCTTATAAAAAGAAGTAAAAATTTAAAAACAAAAAATTATCATTTAATAATATATTTTACTTTGATTTTGAATCATTATAGGTTTTGAATTTATATTTTAATTGCTATCAATCTTATTAATAATAGGTTATTAATTTATTTTTTGATCATTATTATAATAACTATCAATAAAATTACTTATTTTGAATTTAAATGTCTTATTAATATTATGATTATTATAACTAAATATTATATTTACATTTAAAAAAAATTTAAAAATTATTATATTTTCAAAGGTTATAACTTTCAAAAATAATAAAAAATCACAAAAATAATTTTTTTTTATTTTATTATTTAAATAAAACTTATAAACCACTAAATGGCTAATCATTTAAATATCTAGACTCTTTAACCCCAAAACTTCCTAGATACTTAAACATTTAAACCTATATAACCTTAATAATAAATAATAAATTCGATTTTTATATGTATTCATTATAATTTTAAATATTCATTTTAATTATTATCAGTTTATTTTTAAAGAAATATTAATTACAAAATAAATTATTAGTGAGACGGATATAATTTAAATTAAACCAATATATCATAAATAATAAAGAATAAATCTCATTTTTTTTCATTTTAATTTTAAATGTTCAAATTTAATTATTTATTTGTATATTTTTATATTAATATTAAATACAAAATAAAATATGAGTTACAAAAATATAATTTATATAAATTATTTTTCATCAAAATAATATAGATAAACTTTTAAAAAAAAAATTCAAAACAAACAATTATTATATAGTAATATATTTTGCTTTGCTTCTAAATCATTTTAGGTTTTCTAAATATATTTTAATTGATATCTATCTTATTAATAATAGATTATTAAGTTATTTTTCATCATTATTAGAATATTTATCAATAAAAATGTTTATATTGAATTTATATGATATATAAATATAATGATTATTATAACTAAATATTGTATTCACTTTTTAAAAAAATTCTAAAATTATTATATTTTCAAAGGTTATAACATTTGAAAATGTGAAAAAATAAAAAAAAATAATTTTTTTGTTATTTCATATTTTAAATAAAATCTATAGATCATTAAATGCTTACTTACTTAAATCAGTAAGCTCATAAATCCCGAAACCCCTAAATACATAAACCTTTTAATAGTTATATACTACATAATTAATAATAAATCTCATTTTTATTTTATTTATTATAATTTTAAATATTCATTTTAATTATTTATAGTTTAATTTTTTAGAAAAATTAATTACAAAATAAATTTCTAGTGAGACAAATATTATTTAAATAATTTATTTTAATAAAAAAAATAGCTTATATAAAGAAGGAAAATTTTAAAAATTAAATATTATTTTTTAGTAATATATATTGATTTGATTTTAAATCATTTTGTTTTATTTAAATATATTTTAATTAATATTTATATTATTAATAATAGTTTATTAATTTAATTTTTGATCATTATTATACTATCTATCATTAAAATTATTTATATTGAATTTATATGATATATAATTAGTAAGATTAATATAATTATACATGGTATTCACATTTCAAAAAATTTTAAAAATTATTTTATTTTCAAATGTTATAAACTTTGATAATCAAAAAAATTCAAAAATAGAATTTTAAATTTTTATTATATATATAAAACCTATAAACCGGTAAATAATCAAACCATTAAACCAACATACCATATTTAATAAATCATAAATCTCATTTTAATTTGTAATCATTATAATTTTAAATATTTATTTTAATTATTTATTAGTTTATTTTTTATAGAAATATCAACCACAAAATAAATAATGAGCGAGACAAATCTAATTTTAATAATTTTTTTTAATCAAAAAAAAATAAGCTCATATAAAGAAGTAAAAATTTAAGAACAAAAAATTATTATTTAGTAACATATTTTACTTTGATTTTGAATCATTATATATAGGTTTCGCAAATATATTTTAATTGCGATCAATCTTATTATTAATAGTCTATTAATTTATTATTTGATCATTTTTATAATATCGAACAATAAAATTACTTAAATTCAATTTAAATGTCTTATAATTATTAAATTATTATAACTAAATATTATATTTACATTTGAAAAAAATTTAAAAATTATTATAATTTCAAAGGTTATTACCTTCAAAAATGATAACAAATCACAAAAATAATTTTTTATTATTTTATTATTTAAATAAAACTAATAAACCACTAAATGACTATACATTTAAATCTCTAGACTCCTAAACCCCAAAACCCCTTAAATACTTAAACCATTAAACCTATATAACCTAAATAATAAATAATAAATCTCATTTTATTTATTTTCATTATAATTTTAAATATTCATTTTAATTATTTTTTAGTTTATTTTTCTAGAAATATTAATAACAAAATAAATAATGAGTGAGACAGATATAATTAAAATAATTTAATTTTTATGAAAAAAAATAAGATTATAAAAATAAACAAAATTTCAAAAATTTAAAATTTTATTTAGTTATATAATTTACTTTGAGTTTGAATTATTTTAGGTTCTGCAAATATATTTTAATTAATATCTATCTTACTAATAATAGTTTATTAATTTATTTTTCGATCATTATTATAATAAATATTAATACATTTTTTATATTGAATCTACAATAAATATAATTATTAAGATTATTATAACTAAGTATTATATTCATATTTTAGAACTATTAAAAAATTATTATATTTTTAAAGGTTATAACCATTGAAAATCATTAAAATTCATAAAAATAAATTTATTGTTATTTCATTGATTAAATAAAACCTATAAACAGGAAAATCTGTAAACATATAAATCAATAAACTCCTTAACCCCAAAACCACAAAAATCTTAAACAATTAAATAGTTATACCCTAAATAATAAATAATAAATCTCATTTTTTAGTATTCATTATAACTTTAAATATACATTATAATTATTTATTATTTTAATTTTATAGAAATATAAATTAAAAAATAAATTATTAGTGAGACAAATATAATTTAAATAATTTATTTTTCATCAAAAAATATATAGGCTTATAAATGTATACAAAAATTTAAAACTTTAAAATTAATATATAGTAAAATATTTCACTTTGATTTTGAATCATTTTAGGTTTTGCAAATATATTTTAAACAATATTTATCTTATTAATAATTGGTTATTACTTTTTTATGATCATTATTATAATAAATATCAATAAAATAATTTATATTGGATTTATATTATATATAATTATTATGATTATTATAACTTCATATTGTATTCACTTTTCAAAAAAAATAAAAATTATTATATTTTCAAATGTTATAACCTTCAAAAATGAGAAAAAATAACAAAAATAAATTTTTTGTTATTTTATTTTTTATATAAAACCTATAAACCACTAAATGACTAAAATCAAAAATGTCTAAACTCCTAAACCCCGAAGCCCATAAATACATAAAACATTAAAATAGTATAGTCTAAATAATAATTCATAAATCTTAGTTTTATTAGTATTCATTATAATTTTTAATATTCATTTTAATTATTTATCAGTTTATTTTTATAGAAATATTAATTACAAAATAAATTATTAGTACGACATATATAATTTAAATAATTTATTTATTATAAAAGAATGCTTATAAAAAGAGGCACAATTTTAAAATAAAAAGTTATTATTTAATAATATATCTTTTTTCATTTTGAATCATTTTAGATTATACAATTATATTTTAATTTATATCATTCTTATTAATTCAAATTTATTAATTTATTTATTGATCATTATTATAATATCTATCAATGTAATTATTTATATTGAATTTAATTGACTTATATTTATGAAGATTATTATAAATAAATATTATATTTACATTTTAAAAAATTTAAAAATTATTATATTTTCAAACGATATAACCTTCAAAAATTAGAAAAAATAAAAAAAATAAATTTTATGTTATATCTTTGTTTAAATAAAACTTATAAACCATTAAATCCCTAAACACTTAAATCTCTAAACTCCTTAACACAAAAGCCCCGAAATACTTAAACATTTAAACTCGTAAACCTTAAATATAATTTAAATAATTTATTAAAATATTAATTACAAAATAAATTATGAGTGATACAAATTTAATTTAAATAATTTATTTTTCATCAAAAAAATATATAAGCTTATAAAAAGAAGCAAAAACTAAAAAACAAAAATTATTATTTAGTAATAAATTTTACTTTGATTTTGAATAATTTTAGGTTTTGCAATTATATTTTAATTTATAGCAATCATATTAATAATAACATATTTATTTATTTTTTGATAATTGATTTAATATCTATCAATAAAATTCTTTATATTTTGTTAAGATTATATATAAGCATAATTATTTTTATTACAAAATATTGTATTCACATCTTTAAAAAATTTTAAAATTATTACATTTTCAAAGGTTATACCTTTGAAAATGTGAGAAAATATCAAAAATAATTATTTTATATTTTCATTGTTTAAATAAATCTTATAAACCACTAAAAGCCTAAATACTTAAATCAATAACTCCTAAATCTCTAAAACCCTAAAAAGATAATTCTTTTAAACTAGTATACCATAAATAATAAATAATAAATCTCAATATTATTTTTTTCATTATAATTTAAAATATTCATTTTAATTATTTATTCGTTTATTTTTATATAAATATTAATTACCAAATAAATTATGAGTTAGACATATATAATTTATATAAATTAATTTTTATCGAAAAATATAGATAAGCTTATAAAAAAAATAAAAACTTTAAAAACTAAAATTTATTATATAGTATTATATTTTGCTCTGCTGAATCATTTTAGATATTTTTTATTATATTTTAATCGATATCTATCTTATTAATAATATATTATTAATTAATTTTTTGATCATTATTAGAATATTTATCAATAAAATTGTTTATATTGAATTTATATGATATATAAATATAATGATTATTATAACTAAATATTGAATTCACTTTTGAAAAAAATTTTAAAAATATTATCTTTCAAAGGTTATAACCTTTGGAAATATGAAAAAATAATAAAAATAAATTTTATGTTATTTTATTTTTTAAATAAAACCTTTAAACAACTAAATGCATACACAATTATATCAGTAAACTCCTAAACCCCGTAATGCCTAAATACATAAACCATTAAACTGCTATATACTACATAATAAATAATAAATTGAATTTTTATTTCAATTTATTACTATTTTAAATATTCATTTTAATTATTTATTAGTTTATTTTTATAGAAATTTTTATTACAAAATAAATTATGAGTTCGACACATATAATTTAAATAATTTATTTTTATTCATAAAATATATATACGCTTTTAAAAGAAGTATAAAAGAAGTATTAGTAAAAATTAAAAATTATTATCCACTAATATATTTTACTATACTTTTGAATCAATTTGGGTTTTTTAATTTTTTTTAAATTATTATCTATCTTATTATAAATAGTTTATTAATTTAATTTTTGATCATTATTATAATATCTATCAATAAAATTATTTATATTTATTTTATATGATATAGACTTATTAAAATTATTATAATTATATATTGTATTCAAATTTTAAAAAATTATAAATATTATTAAATTTTCAAAGGTTATAAAATTTGAAAATGACAAAAAATTACAATTTTTTTGTGTCATTTTATTGTTTAAAAAAACCTATAAATCACTAAATCTCTAAAAACATAAATCGCTAAACTCCTAAATGACAAAACCACAAAATACTTAAACCATTAAACTGGTATACATTAATAAAAAATCATAAATCTCATTTTAATTTTTATTCAGTATAATTGTAAATTTTTATTTTAATTATTTATCAGTTTATTTTTATAAAAATATTAATTACAAAATAAATTATTGGTGAGACAGATATAACTTAAATTAATCCGGTATACACAAAATAATAAATAATAAATCACATTTTTTTTCATTATAATTTTTAATATTCATTTTAATTATTCATTTTTTATTAATATATAAATATTAATTAAAAAGTAAATTATGAATTAGACAAATATAATTTATGTAAATTATTTTTAATCAAAAAAATATATATAAACTTTTTAAAATAAAAAAAAAATTCAAAACAAAAAATTATTATATAGTAATATATTTTGCTTTGCTTATGAATCATTTTATGTTTTGCAATTATATTTTAATTGATATCTATCTTATTAATAATAGATCATTAATTTATTTTTTGATCATTATTAAAATATTTATCACTAAAATTGTTTTTGTTGAAATATGATATATAGATATATTGATTATTATAACTAAATATTTCTATTCACTTTTGAAAAAAATTTAAAAATTATTATATTTTTAAAGGTTATACCCTTTGAAAATATCTAAAAATAATAAAAATAAATATTTTGTTATTTTATTTTTTTATTAAAACCTATAAACCACTAAATGCATACATAATTAAATTAGTAAACACACCCTGTAATACGTAAATACATGAACCATTAAAATACTTTATAATACATAATAATTAATAAATCTAATTTTAATTTCTATTTATTATAGTTTATATATTTATTTTAATTATTTATTAGTTTATTTTTATGGAAATATTTATTATAAAATAAATTATGAGTGCGACAAATATAATTAAAATAATTTATTTTTAATCAAAAAAAAAATATACGCTTATAAAAGAAGTAAAAATTTAAAAATTAAAAATTATTATCCAGTAATATATTTTAATTTAATTTTGAATCAATTTAAGTTTTATAAATATCTTTTAATTAATATATATCTTATTATTAGTAGTTTATTAATTTAACTTTTAATCATTATTATAATATCTATCAATAGAATTATTTATATTGAATTTATATCATATATAATTATTAATATTATTATAACTAAATATAATATTCACATTTCCAAAAATTTTAAATATTATTATATTTTAAAAGGTTATAACTTATGAAAATGACAAAAAATTACAAATTTTTTTTGTTATTTTATTGATTAAATAAAACCAATAAACCACTAAATGCCTAAAAACCTTAATCGCTAAACTTTTAAAAGACAAAACCTCTAAATACTTAAAGCATTAAAATAGTATATATTAATAATAAATCATAAATATCATTTTAATTTTTATTCAGTATAATTTTAAATTTTGATTTTAATTAATTTTCAGTTTATTTTTATAGAAATTTTAATTACAAAATAAATTATTTATAAAACATATCTAATTTTAATTAGACTAGTATACCCTAAATAATAAATAATAATTCTCATTATTTTCAATTATAATATTAAATATTCATTTTAATTATTTATTTGTTTATTTTAATAAAAATATTAATTACAAAATAATTTATGAGTTAAACAAATACAATTTATCTAAATTATTTTTCATCAAAAAATTATAGTTAAACTTTTTAAAAGAAAAAAAATTTCAAAACAAAAAATTATTATATAGTAATATATTTTGCTTTGTATCTGAATCATTTTAGGTTTTGTAAATATATTTTAATTGATATCTATCTTATTAATATTAGATTTTTAAGTTATTTTTTCATCATTATTAGAATATTTATCAATAAAAATGTTTATATTGAATTTATATGATATATAAATATAATGATTATTATTACTAAATATTGAATTCACTTTTGAAAACAATTTTAAAATTATTATATTTTCAAAGGTTATAACCTTTGAAAATGTGAAAGAATAAAAAAAATATTTTTTCTTTGTTATTCTATTATTTAAATAAAACCTATACATCACTAAAAACCTAAGCATTTAAATCACTTAACTACAAAATCCCGATACCACTATATAGATAATCCTTTAAATCGGTATACTCTAAATAATAATTAATAAATTTCATTTTTATTTATTTTCATTATAATTTAAAAAATTAATTTGATTCTTTAGTTTTTTATTTTTATATATGTATTAATTATAAAATAAATTATGAGTTAAAAATATAATTTATAAAAATTATTTTTAATTAAAAAATTGATAAGCTTATAAAAAGAATAAAAATTTCAAAACAAATAATTATTATTTAGTAATATATTTTGCTTTGATTTTGAATCATTTTTGGTTTTGATATTATATTTTAAGTATTATCAATCTTATTCATTATAGATTTTTAATTTATTTTTTGTTAATTATTAGAATATCTATCAATAAAATTGTTTATATTGAATTTATATGATATATAATTATTATGTTTATTATAAATAAATATTGTATTCACTTTTGAAAAAAATTTAAAAATTATTATATTTTCAAAGGTTATAGTCTTAAAAAATGATAAAAAATAATAAAAATAGATTTTTAGTTATTTGATTTTTTAAATAAAACCTATATACCATTAAATGCTTACTTACTTAAATTAGTAATCTCATAACCCGCAAAACCCCTAAATATATAAACATTTTAACATATATATACTGATTAATAAATAATAAATCTCATTTTTATTTCTATTTATTATAATTTTAAATATTCATTTTAATTATTTATAGTTTAATTTTTTAGAATAATTAATTACAAAATAAATTTCGAGTGAGACAAATAATATTTAAATAATTTCTTTTAATAAAAAAAATATAAGCTTACAAAAAGAAATAAAATTTTAAAAACTAAATATTATTATTTAGTAATATATTTTGATTTGATTTTGAATCATTTTGTTTTATTTAAATATATTTTAATTAATATGTATATTATTAATAATAGTTTATTAATTTTTTTTATCATTATTATAATATCTATCATTTAAATTATTTCTATTAAATTCACATATAAAAAAAATTAAGCTTATAAAAAAACAATTTAAAAATTAAATATTATTATTTAGTAATATATTTTGATTTGATTTTGAATCATTTTGTGTTATTTAAATATATTTTTATTAATATTTATATTATTAATAATAGTTTATTAATTTAATTTTTGATTATTATTATAATATCTATCATTAAAATTGTTTATATTGAATTTATATGATATATAATTAGCAAGATTAATATAATTATATATAGTATTCACATTTCAAAGAATTTTAAAAATAATTTTATTTTTAAAGGTTATAACCTTTGAAAATTATAAAAAATCTAAAAAAAAAAATTTTTATTTTTATTATATAAGTAAAACCTATAAGCAACTAAATACCAAAAAACATAAATTAATAAACTCCTAAATGACAAAACTCCTAAATAATCAAACCTTTAAACCGGGATACCACATATAATAAATAATAAATCTCATTTTAATTTGTATTCATTATAATTTTAAATATTCATTTTAAGTATTTATTTGTTTAATTTTTATAGAAATATTAATTACAAAATAAATAATGAGAGAAGCAACTATAATTTTAATAATTTATTTTTAATCAAAATAAAAATATAAGCTTATAAAAAGAAGTAAAAATTTAAAAACAAAAAATTATTATTTAATAATATATTTTACTTTGATTTGGAATCATTATATAATGGTTTTGCAATTATATTTTAATTGCAATCAATCTTATTAAGAATAGTTTATTAATTTGTTATTTTATCAATTTTATAATATCTAACAATAAAATTACTTATATTAAATTTAAATGTCTTATAATTATTAAGAATATTATAACTAAATATTATATTTACTTTTGAAAAAAATTTAAAAATTATTATATTTTCAATGGTTATAACCTTCAAAAATGATAAAAAATCACCAAAATAATTTTTTTATTATTTTATAATTTAAATAAAAGTTATAAACCACTAAATGCCCAAACAAATTAATATCTAGACTCCTAAACCCCAAAACCCCCTAAATACTTAAACTAATAAACCTATATAACCTAAATAACAAATAATAAATCTCATTTTTATTTGTATTCATTATAATTTTAAATATTCATTTTAATTATTTTTTAGTTTATTTTTAAAGAAATATTAATTACAAAATAAATAATGACTGAGACACATATAATTTAAATAAATTAATTTTTTATGAAAAAAATATATGCTTATAAAAATAAGCAAAATTTCAAAATTTTAAAATTAATCTTAGTAATATAATTTACTTTGATTTTGAATTATTTTGGATTCTGCAAATATATTTTAATTAATATCTATCTTATTAATAATAGTTTATTAATTTATTTTTTGATAATCAAAATAATATATATTAATAAAATTTTTTATATTGAATTTACATCAAATATAATTATTAAGATTATTATAACTTAGTATTGTATTCATATTTTAGAAGTTTTAAAAAATTATTATATTTTCAAAGGTTATAACCATTGAAAATCATGAAAATTCATAAAATAAAATTTTTTGTTATTTCATTGATTAAATAAAACCTATAAACAATAAATATAACCTAAATGTGTAAACATATAAATCAATAAACTCATTAACCCCAAAAGCACAATAAACTTAAACCATTAAATAGGTATACCCTAAATAATTAATCATAAATCTTATTTTTATTAGTATTCATTATAATTTTATATATACATTTTAATTATTTATAAGTTTATTTTTATAGAAATATAAATTAAAAAATCAATTAATGGTTAGACAAATATAATTTAAATAATTTATTTTTCATCAAAAATTATATAAGCTTATAAATGGATACAAAAATTTAAAAAATTAAAATTAATATTTAGTAAAATATTTCACTTTAACTTTGAATCATTTTATGTCTTGTAAATATATTTTAAACAATATTTATCTTATTAATAATTGTTTATTAATCATTTTTTTGATCATTATTATAATATATATCAATATAATGGTTTATATTGAATTTACTTGATATATAATTATTAAGATTATCATAACTAAATATAGTATTCACATTTATAAAAAATTTAAAAATTGTTATAGTTTCAAACATTATATTAATTTTTTTGTTATTTTATTTTTTAAATAAAACCTATAAACCACTAAATGCTAGGGGTGCCCATCGGACGGGACGGGATGGGGATTACAAATCTCTACTCCCTTCCCATAGTTCGAAGATTTTATTTGAAGATCCAGACCCATCCCATAGGTTGAAAATATCGGGATGGGACGGGATGGAGATCGGCGATTTTGGGTAGGAGAAAACGGTTCCGGGACGGAACAGAGTTCGAACATTTTTTTCAATTTATTTTGTTCAAACCAGCCAAGTTAGTTCTTGTCGAAACCTTTTGTTGTACCATTTATCATTCTTTAGTTATGTATCTTTCGAACTCAAATAGGGCCAATTTTGTTTTGTCAAATAGGCTGAATACCACAAATGAGTTACATTACCTTGTCAAAAGCTTCGACAAGTTGGCTTTGTTCAGCCGAGTGAACGTTATTTATAATAGCAATACTACATTTTTTAAACAATTACTTAAAAATTAAGGAATAGCTAAAGATGACCACAAACATTGGTAGCATCAATTACTACTTAAGTAATTGCTAAAATTAGGAAGCTTAATATAACAAAAAAAATACAACTAATAACAACCATTATAATAATCATTTCAAAGGTCCGTTCTAGAACTGCAACGAAAATCAAAATCCAATTAATTATCTCTTCTACAACTACTCCCTTTTCTTCCTCCACTGTTGAAGGACAACCATAGATGAAACCGTGTTAATCATGTAGACATAAATTTCTAAGATGAAAGAGTAATAAAAAAAAATACTACCTTATAAAATTTTATACACCCATTCCAAATTTAGTTGACCAACTATAGTTGGAAGAATATTTGGATCTTGAGACCCCTTTGAAAATTGTAATTGAACCATTATTTTATTTAATTGAATGAATAAAATAAGTAAAAGTGAAATTAAAATTTACAAGATTTGTATTCTAACCTGATTCATTATCATCAAGGTCTTAAAATAATTCTTCAATTTCAATAGATTTGTTTGAGCTTCTCAACCAATCTTGTAGATATATGAGATCTTCAGCCATAATAGTTGTTAAAGAACTCCTAAATTTATCTAATGTTCTCCCCCTAGTGCTAAATGTAGATCGTAGTCCACAGTAGATGCATGGATAGCAAATACATCCCTTTCTACATTTTCCAAAGAAGGATACCTAACCTCATTTACCTTCAACCAGTTTAGAAGATCAAAATCAATTCTATTTTTATCAAGGTTGTCCTCCAAGTAGCTATCCAACTCTTCCAAAACTATAACTTCTTGTTTTTTCTCCAATTCAACAAAAAAAATCATTAACATAAGTATCACTAACATCAAAGAAATCATCATTTTTCTTCAACACAATAGTAGAAAAATCATCTTCTTTTGATTCATCTTCATTTAAATCTTTATAATCATCCATCATCTCATTTAAAGCATTCATAACATTTTTCACCATATTTTTAGCTAATTCCTCTCCATAATGCTAAGTGTACTTAACCATGAGATATTTGAGCTTATATCTAGGATCCAATACTACTACTAGAAAAAGCATAATATTTGTTGACTGAAGAGAACCCTAATATTTGTTGAATTTATGCCTCATTTTAATATCCATTTCTAACACCATTGTATCTCTACTATTTTCACAAAGCTCAATTTTTTTTCAAAATTCAAATAATCTCAGGAAAATAAACACTAGAGGTAGAATATTATGAGCCAGAAAAGTTACAACTTACCTCATAAAAAGTTTTCAAGAAACGAGCCAAAATTTTGGCATTTGTTCAGTCTATCTCAGTTGGAAGGTTTGAACCAAACTCCTTCAAAGACCTTTTGTCTTTGTCCTCCAACTTATCAAATTCTTTTTGATATTTTATATCTTTTTGTAGCATCAAATAAGTTGAATTCCATCTTGTAGGACAATCTAATTGCAATGAAGATCCATATGTCAAGTTTGCTTCTTCAACACATAACTTAAAGATATCTAAACTTTTAGGACTGCTCCTCACATATTTTACCACCCCTCTAATTTTTTGAATAGCACTCTCAACTACTGCAATGCCATCTCTGACAATTAAGTTTAGGATATGAGCACAACATCTAATATGAAAATGCTCGCCTCTCAAAGGTGCAACACTTTTCTTCACAAGCCTTTTTTTCAATTGTTCAACTGCAACATCATTATTTGATGCATTGTCAACAGTTATGCACATCAACTTTCTCAAACCCCATTCATTCATGCAAAACTTAATAGCATTTCTAATATTAACTCAAGAATGACTTTTAATTACACAAAAGTTCAAAAGCCATTTATGCATATTTCATTGAGAATCAATGAAATGAATAGTCAAACATATATAAGAGAAATTTTGAATGCTAGTCCAAGTATCGGTAGTCAATGAAACTCTACAATAATGAGATGATATGCTATCAAATAATGTCTTCTTTTTTTTCACAAACAAAGATAAACAATCCCTCAACACAAATGCCTAGATGGAATTTTAAATTGAGGCACAATAACTTTACAAAACTACTTAAACTCATCCCTCTCAACAAAACAAAAAGGCAATTCATCTTTTATGATCATTTTCACCAAAATCTCCCTAACTAGTTGTTGATCAAATTGCCAACAAGTTAATTTGTTATTCTCTTAACTAGTAGCTTTAGTGAAACTCAACAAAGATTGTGACTTGTCTTTACCTTTCTGAACTTCTATTATTTCTTTTTTGTATAGAAATTTCCTACAAGTCTCTCTCAAGTATTTCCATAAACTCGAAGTACCTTTATCACATTTTGCCAAGTATTCATTCCTACACCATATACAAGCTGCCCTACCAGTTTCATTTCCCTCTTAATCAACTAATATCTCATAAGTTTACCAAACAACAAACTTATACTTTTTATGTGCTTGAGGTTCAGATGTACATTGACTTTCTTTTACATTTGGAATTGAAGAACCTGCCATAACAATAGGAGGGTTCGTGAAAAATGATGATTGGATTTACCAGTACTTTGATCATTTGAGAGGTGATCATCTTCAATTTATTGTATTTTTTGTTATCGCTGGATTGTGCCTATGCATTGCCATTAATTAATAGGATATGTTAAGCATAAATACATATAAATATTTCAAACAAGCTAGCTCTACAAAACTGACTGTAAGACATTCGTCCCACTCATTCGGCCCCAACCACAACACCACAACCAATACTCAACAAAACTGACTGAGATACATAATAATAATAATTAATCACTCAATTCTCGTCAAAAAACAAACCAAAAGGCTGGTGGCATTTGAGACATGGAGGAGGCAACCTGAAGTGCAATGGACAATGGTTGGACCTAATTGAACACAGCTGGAATGGCGTAAGGTGGCTTGCAACTCAGTCGGAACAGGAATAGGTGCGTCGAAATTGGATGGGCAGTACAGAATTGGTCACATCTTCATGTTTATATATATATATATATATATATATATATATATATATATATATATATATATATATATATATTCCTGGTTCTAGTATATGTTTTTTAGGACGGGACGGTTCTCGGGATGGATATTGCTTAATATCCGGAATCATCCCAAAAGAAAAATATGTGATAGAACGGGATGGGAAAAGTCAAAGTCAACGGTTTTTCTCAGTCCCGATTCTTTCGGGACAAGACTTCGGGTCGGGTTGCTAATCTCCAAGTCCATGTGAGCAGCCCTACTAAATGCATATAAAGTTAAATCAGTAAACTCTTAAACCCCGTAATGCTAAATACATAAACCATTAAACCGCTAAATACTACTTAATAATAATAAATCTAATTTTTATTGCTAGTTATTATATTTTTAAATATTCATTTTAATTATTTATTAGTGTCTTTATTAAGAATATTTATTACAAAATAAATTATAAGTGGGACGAATATAATTTAAATAATATATTATTTATCTAATAAAAATATACGCTTATAAAAGAAGTATAAATTTAAAAATTAAAAATTTTTCTCAAGTAAAATTATTACTTTAATTTTGAATCAATTTGGGTTTTGTAAATATTTTTTAATTAATATCTATCTTAATATTAATAGTTTATAAATTTAATTTTTGATCATTATTATAATATCTATCAATAAAATTATTTATATTAAATTTATATGATATATAATTATTAATATTATAATAACAAATTATTGTATTAAAATTTCAAAAAATTTTAAATATTATTATATTTTCAAATATTTTAACCTATGAAAATGATACAAAATTATAGAAATATTTTTGTTATTTAATTTTTTTAAATAAAACCTATTAACCACTAAAAGCCTAAAAATATAATCGCTAAACTTCTAACGACAAAAACTCTAAATACTTAAATCATTAAACTAGAATACATTACTAATAAATCATAAATCTCATTTTAATTTTATTCAGTATAATTTTAAATTTTATTAATAATTTATCAATTTATTTTTAGAAATATTAATTACAAAATAAATTATTAGTGAGACAGATCTAATTTAAATTATACAAGTATATCTAAATAATAAATAATAATAATAAATCTCATTTTTTTTCATTATAATTTTTAATATTTATTTTAATTATTTATTTGTTTATTTAAATATAAATATTAATTACAAAATAAATTGAGTTGGACAAATATAATTTATATAAATTATTTTTCATCAAAAAATTTTTGATAAAATTTTAAAAGAAAAAAAAATTTAAAAACAAAAATTATTATATAGTAATATATTTTGCTTTTCTTCTGAATCATTTTAGGTTTTTTAATTATATATTTAATTGATATCTATCTTTTTAATAATAGATTATTAATTTATTTTTTGATCATTATTAAAATAGTTATCAATAAAATTGTTTATATTGAATTTATATGATATATAAATATAATGATTATTATAACTATATCTTGTATTCACATTTAAAAAAATTTAAAAATTATATTATTTTCAAAGGTTATAGCCTTTGAAAAAATCAAAAACTAATAAAAATAAATTTTTTATTATTTTATTTATTTAATAAACCCTATAAACCACTAAATGCATACACAGTTAAATAAGTAAACTCCTTATCCTCATAATGCCAAAATACATAAACCATTAAACCGCTATATACTACTTAATAAATAATAAATCTAATTTTTATTTCTATTTATTAATATTTAAATATTCATTTTAATTATTTATTATTTTATTTTTATAGAAATATTTATTATAAATTAAATTATGAGTGCGACTTATATATTTTAATTAATTTATTTTTAATCAAAAAAATATATGCTCATTAAAGGAATAAAAAATAAAAAATAAAAAATTATTATCCAGTAATATATTTTAATTTAATTTTGAATAAATTTGGATTTTGTAATTATTTTAATTAATATCAATTTTTTATTAAAAGTTTATTAATTTAAATTTTGATCATTATTATATTATCAAAAAGTAAAATTGTTTATATTGAATTTAAATGATATATAATTATTAATATTATTATAACTAAATATTGTATTCACATTTCAACAAATTTTAAATATTATTATATTTTCAAAGATTATAACCTATGAAAATGAGAAAAAATTACAAATTTTTTTGTTATTTTATTATTAAATAAAACCTATAAGCCACTAAATGCCTAAAAACATAAATTGCTAAACTCCTAAATGACAAAACCTCTAAATACATAAACCATTAAACAGTTGTACATTAATAAAAAATCATAAATCTCAATTTAATTTTATTAAGTATAATATTAAATTTTATTTAATCATTTATAAGTTTATTTTTATAGAAATATTAATTACAAAAAAATTAGTAGTGAAACAGATCTAATTTAAATAATTTATTTTTCATCAAAAAAAATATATATCCATATAAAAAGAGGGATAATTTTAAGAACAAAAATTTATAATTTAGTAATATATTTTATTTTATTTAGATTCATTTTGGATTTTGCAATTATATTATAATTTATATCATACTTATTAATAATAGTTTATTAATTTTTTATTGATCATTATTATAATATCTATTAATAAAATTATTTATAGTGAGTTTACATTATATATAATTATTAAGATTATTATTAATCTATATTATATTCACCTTTAAAAAATTTAAAAATTATTATATTTTCAAGTTTATAACTTTCAAAAATTAAAAAAATCAAAAAATTAATTTTTTATTTTTCATTCTTAATTAAAAACTATAGATCACTTAAGGCCTAAACACTTAAATCACTAAATCCCAAATGCCTAAATACTTAATCCATTAAACTAGTATATCATGAATAATAATAATATCTAAATATTATTTGTAATCATTATAATTTTAAAATATTCATTTTAATTATTTATTAGTTTATTTTTGTAATAATTATAAATTAAAAAGATATTATGAGGAAGACGAATATAAATTACATAATTTACTTTTAATAACAAAAAATATAAACTTATAAAAAGAAGAAAAACATTAAAGAAAGTATTAATTTGTTATAATATTTACTTTGATTTTGAATAAATTTACATTTTGCAAATATATTTAAAATAATATCTATGTAATTAATAATAGTTTATTAATTTATTTTTTGATCATTAATATAATATATTTCAATATAATTGTTTATATTGAATTTACATGATATATAATTATTAAGATTATCATAACTAAATATAGTATTCACATATAAAAAAAATTTAAAATTTATTATAGTTTCAAAGGTTATATCCTTCATAAATGAGAACAAATAACAAAAAAAGTTTTTTTTGTTATTTTATTTTTTAAATAAAACCTATAAACTACTAAATGCCTAAACACTTAAATCACTAAATTCTTAAATCCCAAAACTCCTATATATATAATCTTTTAAACCTGTATATTTTATCTTAATAATATTAATTTTATTTAATATCTATCTTATTAATATATTTTACTTTGATTTTGAATCATTTTAGGGTTTGCAAATAATTTTATTTAATATCTATCTTATTAATAATAGTTTATTAATTTATTTTATAATCATCATCATAATATTTTAAAATAATTATTTATATTGAATTTACATAATATATGATTATTTAGATTATTATAACAAAATAATATTTTCATATTTTAAAGAAATTTAAAAATTATTAAGTTTTAAAAGGATATAACTTTTGAAAATAAGAATAAATAAAAAAATAAAATTTTTTTTATTAGATTTTAAAATAAAATCTATAAACCACAAAATACATAAATCTTAATGACTAAACTCCTAAACCCCGAAGCCCATAAATACATAAGCCTTTAAATTAGTATACTCTAAATAATAAATAATAAATCTCATTTTTAATAGTATTCATTTTAATTTTAAATATTCGTTTTAATTATTTATCAGTTTATTTTTATGGAAATATTAATTACAAAATAAATTATTAGTGAGACCGATATAATATAAATAATATATTTTTCATCAAAAATATAAGATCATAAAAAGAGGCAAAATTTTTAAAACAAAATATTATTATTTAGTAATTTATTTTTATTTAATTTTGAATAATTTTAGATTTTGCAATTATATTTTAATTTATATCATTCTAATTAATAATAGTTTTTTAATTTATTTATTGATCATTATTATAATATCAAATAATAAAATTATTTATATTGATTTTACATTATATATAATTATCAAGATTTTTATAACTAAATATTATATTCACATTTTTAAAAAAAAGTAAAAATTATTATATAGTAATATATTTTGCTTTGCTTCTAGATCATTTTAGGTTTTGTAATTATATTTTAATTGATATCTATCTTATTAATGATAGATTATTAATCTATTTTTTGATCAATATTAGAATATTTATCGATAAAATTGTTTATATTGAATTTACATAATATATAATTATTAAGATTTTTATAACTAAATATTATATTTACATTTGAAAATAATTTAAAAATTATTATAATTTTAATGGTTATCATCTTTGAAAATGAGATTGAATCACAAAAATAATTTTTTTGTTATTTTATTGTTTATATAAAACCTATAATACTTAAACATTTAAACCATCTTTAAAGGTTTAAGTATTTATAAATAATATATAAATATCTATCAATAAATAATAATTTATTAATTTATTTATTGAACAATATTATTTTATATTTATATTTAGTTTATTAATATCTATCATTAAAATTGTTTATTTTTAATTTAAATGATATAATTATTAAGTTTATTATAACTAAATATTCTATTTACATTTGAAAAATTTTAAAAATTATTATATTTATAAAGGTTATAACCTTCAAAATTGATAAAAAATTTGAAAAATAATTGTTTTGTTATTTCATTATTTAAATAAAACATATAACCTACTAAATGCATAAACACTTAAATCACTATATTCCTAAACTCCTAAATACTTTAAC